>VWZG01003879.1:250797-291643 GCA_013396735.1 Grallaria varia | reverse complement strand
TTTTTTTTTTTTTAACCAGAGTTATAAGAATCCTTCGCATGCCCTGTAACAGGGTGTCTTTTAGAGCTGCTTGCTCTAAGTTAACTATAAAGAAACTCTTTGACAATTGTTTGCGCAATTATAATATTGTTCAAAAGTGTTGTGCATTAAAATCACTTACTCAAGATTTGATAATTCATACTCCAGATTCTTAAGACTCCAACAGCGTAGACACATACTAGCTTATATTCTTTTAAAATACCACATCAATGTCATTCTTTGAAGCTTTTAGAAATTGTTTCTGTGATATATGACATACAGTAAAATACATGAAGACGTTCTAAAAATTCCTTAGAAGTACAAACCAGGAGTAGTTAATGTCTCAGGTGTTTGAATTTCACTTGATTAGTCTCAATGATTTTAAATACTCTGAGATATCCTGAAGATATCTAAGATCAGATTTTCTAATACTTGCTTTTGCCTGGGATAATTAACTCAAATTTAATTAAGCTGGTTACTAATCTTCAGTTTGAGTTACAAAGGATATTCTGCTCCAACAGACTCTGTGCAACTTCATCTCTGTGTCAACAAGACCCTTCCCGGCATGGGACCCTCACCTTCACCCAGGAAACCCGACTGCATCAGTGTGAGCCACTTGCTCAGGAGGCACTGGATCCTGCCCTTGTGTGGGGACATCAGGCAAGACAGGCTATGTGCATTCGCAGAGAATCTTGGTGAAACTTGCAATGATATCAATAGGGGGAAGAATAAAAAGTTCCCTCTATGTTCTCAGGTTACTCAGAATAGCTCTGCCTGCCCCATTTCTGAAGTGTTCAAGGTTAGGTTGTACGGGGCTTTGAACAACTTCATCTGGTGGAAGGCATCCCTACCCATGGCAAGAGAGTTGGAAATAGATGGTCTTTAAGGTCCTTTCCATTCCATACTTCCTTATGATTCTATGATTTATAATAAGTGTGTGTGGATCAAAGATTCCGTTTTCGGATAAGTTCTTTATATTTTTTCCCGCTTCACTCTTGATTTTCACTGGAAGCAAAAGCAAACAAACATCCTTCTTCTCTGTCACTGACTAGAAATGTCAGCGTTTCCTTCTGCAAAGGCTACCTGGACCTTGACATTTACTCCACGGGCACAATTGCAGATGACATATCCCGTAGGAAAACTCAGTTAAAGAAAAGGGGAAAAGGCAGGATCAGAAAATATTGTACCTGCATTTCTTCAGTGTGTGGAACTACCTCTGGTACAAAACAGACCTTTGAGCACATCAGGTTTGTGAAGAACACTCTCCCTTTGGTTTTACAGCTTTACAAAGGAGAAAAACATGCCTCCTCTTTAACTCAGCTTTCTCCTCTTTGCAAGAGCCTTCAAAAATTGTTGATTACTGGTAGCCTCAAAGATATACTGACAATATCAAAATGCAAACATCAGAGTACTTCCAAAAGCCCTAAAACTAGTATTTCCTTCCAGTTTGATATGCAAAGTGCTGAGAAAGCCTTGCTACTCAAAATTAGTAGTCAGATAAATTAATAGATGCACAGGTTGGTTTTGGGGGTTTTTTTCCTGCTTTGGGGTTTTTTTCCGTTTTTCTCTTCACAAAAGTCTAATGACTGATAAGTTAAGAAAGAGCAACCACAATTACACTGCAATGGTGTTTTCATCAACATCAGCATTAGTTAACTAGTAAAATTCCAGAAAAAATCTGAAAGGAATCTATTAATTATCTCAAGGATTGTTCAGTCATACTCTTATGGATATCAGTAAAACTATCATGTAAGACTAAAATTTATTTCTGTGGTTTTAGCAGCAAAGACAGTATGGAAACCAAAATCTCTCACCTCAAGTTATATAGTATTATACAAAGAAATAATAGAGTTTCTCCCCCAACAGACTAAGCTTATGCAATTGAAGTTAGCAACTTTACATGAAAAGTCCCAATGGAAATTTCATGCCCTGAAAAGGGCAATTTCAAGTGAATTTATAAATGGCCACATCTGGATGGGATTTCTGACAAGCCCATTTAGTCATAATGGTGAAGTTCTGGAAAATCTTTGACTATTTATTCCTCTTTGGAGCTCAAAACTTCATTCTTTTCATTTCCTACTTACCTCGAGATGTTTTAAACTGCTGAGTCACTAGTATCTCTCATTTTCCATCCTCTTTACCTCCTCTAGTTTAAATCAAAATAAACCTTGAGTAGTGCTCTATAAAAAATACATGAGTCTCTATTTTTCTGTGGCATTAGTCAGAGTGCTTGCAAGGAGCTTGTACCAAATTTTCAGGGTCAACTCCTTGTTAAACCACACGGAGATAGGCTCTGTAGTAATAGAATGTTTCAGTGCCTCTGCTTTTTCTGAGTCCTAGATTAACTGTTTCTGGCATAGAGGGGAAAAAGCTGCTGTAACTTCAACTTTATTCACAAAACACTATACGAATTTAATTAATGGAACCATGCACCTTGAGTCCTCAAAAATAATTTTAAGCCACAGTTTCCAGAGATCACCACATACAGAAAAAAATCTTCACTTACAGAAAACGCTTTAATAGTATTAAAATTGCTGAAAGGTTATTAAAGAAATCAGATATGTATAAAGCATATCATAGAATCTTAGAACTGTTTAGGTTGGCGAAGACATCTAAGATCATCAAGCCCAGCTGTTAACCCAGCACCACTGCATTCACCACTGAACCATGTTCTCAGGTGCAATGTGCACATGCCTTTTGAGCACCTCCAGGGATGAGTCAGTCATGGAGAGATTAATCCTGCTCCACTATCAGAAAGGTATGTGTCTGCCTAAGCTGGTCTCCAGATGCTCCTTTTATAATCAATAAGGAAAAGTAGGTTCTTCCAGCATGTGAACTGACCAACTTTTTCAGACATACTGTAGGATGACTCTAGGTTGAAATTCCGGGAATGTGTCTTTATAACCTGATAAAAAGGCATATGGAGATGTCAGCATTTGGTCTTTAGAGGTTCAGAAAAAGGGAAACTCCTCCATTACTCTCCAAGATCACCACAATATCAAAAGACTAGCTTTAGGACCTTAACATGGCTTCACTCTAACTTACAGAAGAAAAGTGTCAACTCAACAGGAGTTTTTGATACAAAACTGATAAATTGTATCAGAAATGATGCATACACCCAGATAAGGTACACTGTGCACACACTTTTCTCTCGTGCATTAGCCATCAACTGAACCTACACGACTGTTTTTATCTTCTTTATTTACAGTTTTCATCCTCTAACATTGATCAGATCACATCACAGATGCAATCTTCATTCCCCTCCATAGAGCCTCAGGAGTCAAAACAAAGAAGTATGAAGCCCATGGATTACAAGTGCAACACTTGCAAGTATATTTCTGATCACTTTTTCTCACAGCAGCTACACATACACAGCTGAATGTGAGCAAACAATTGCAAATGTTGCAGTTTTGCATATTTCCCCACATGTTTCTAACATATTCTCCTGACACCAGCAAACTTTTGGTCATGTTCTGGGTGCAAATAAGAAGCAAAGCAAAACCAGGTGAATATCTGGTTGGGAACATTAGCTAGAGTTTCCTGGCAATCTTTGCACATCTGGAATATATTAGGTTGGATGCAACATCTCTGTTGGAAGCGTAACATTTTAGGAAGAATTTGATTTCCTATGTAGCGTTAACACTTTGCTGACAAAGGACTTAGCAAAGAAATATTAATAATATTTTAGGAGTTTCATTAACATCCTGTAGATCCACTGACTGTGTAGTAAAGTGTAGTAGATTTCTCAGAAACTGAAGAATTGCATTCTTTTTCCCACAATTCCATTCCTAATCATTTGGGACATGTTGGGAAAATAGCTGTACTTCAGAAACAGCAGAGAAAAATCTCAAAGTATAATTCAACATCCTTACTTCGCATTATTCAAAGTGGCTTTGAGGACAGCAATTTCTTTCCCAGTGGTGTTCACTACTGCAACTGCAGAGTGCAATGCAAACAGTAATGAAAATATTTCTACAGCTCATCTTGAATGGTGGTGTATATATATAAAAAAACCAACAAAACAAACAAACAAAAAAACCAAAACCAAACTAACAAAAAACCACGCAAGGAACAAAAAGAAAAAAGCACCCACAAAAATTACAAAAGTGAAAAAATCACTAGACCAAAATAGACAATTACAGTTTTTATCTAGATTTAGATTGGTTTTAGGATATCCACTCTTTTTAGAGAATTATACATTCATGGCCACAATCCCATTAACTTTAGCAGCAGTTGTGAGTGATCACCACTTTCATAAATCACAGCTATGTTTCAGCCAGCCATCCTATCCCAACCCTATCTGCATTTGCATCTTCATGAAACACACGTTTGGTCTCAAATCTGGATCTTCTTCTGCACACATACCAGATTTGATTGGTTTTCCACATTGCTGCACTAAAGACAAGACATAGGATATGAGCAGTGGATTGGCAAATCCCGTCCTGCAGGCTAAAGCAGGAGTTTCCTTGCATGTTCTCTGCTTCTATGTCCTGCATATTCTTTACATACGGGAAGGACCATACCAAACTGAGACATATCTGGGGAATATTTCACAAAATACCACCATGAACTTCATCATATTTTTAATGAACTTGACAAATGAGATTTCTGCAGATATAAAGATCATTGTAGATGTCCAGGGTGGAGAAATGCAAGCAAACAACATTTGAAAAAAAAGTATCTGGGTGGTGGCATCCCTGCCCATGGCAAGGGGGTTGGAACTACATGATTTTTAAGGTCCCTTCCTTCCCAGGCCTTTTATGATTCTATAAAATAGAAAGATAAAGTGAGAAATTTCATATAACCTTCTATTATGACTCTGTTACCAGCATCATCAATAAATAGAAATCCCTCTGCTGAAGTTAACAGCATAATACATTCTGATTTGCAATTATCTCACATGAAAACTGTCTGCAGGTCCCTAGAAGATGCTCTCTGAAGTAGTACATTTATTAAAGATAAAGACTTGCAGCATAGGTTTTTTTCTCCTTTTATTGAATTTTTTAAAAATTTGTTTTCCTACAGTATTAGAAATCTTGCATTTAAAGACACTTTATAGGATCAAAGGTCAAGTTGTCACTGATGGAATTTTACACACAATCTCCTTTATCTCTGAGAGTAAATAAAGAAGATATAAATCTTTATTTTTCAATTGGTTAAAAAAAAAAAAAAAACAAACCCCTAAAATATCTCTAAAGAGATTTTCTGTTTTACTGATACTTAGCGGAGTTGTAAGAATGGAATTCAAGCTCCTATGAATTATTCTTATCAATTACTAAAGCCCTACAACAAAATCATTGTGAAGCCTCAAATATTTATTTTGGTCATGTCGGGGAAGTTGCAACTGAATATAAATTTATTTATAAAAAATTAAGTTTCAAATACAATTTGTTTAATGTTCTGAAAAAATGCTTTAAGTGCCAGTCCTTCACTCCAAGAATATTGTAATGATTGAAATAGCTCAAATAAAAGAAAAAATACATTGTGAGTGCTCACTCTAATTGTCTCTACATTTGATCACTTACCTAAAGACATCCATTCTTAAATTCTTAAGAGAGAAAGTGATCCAATAATGTGGAACCCACAAGAAGTGTCATGTGCCACAGAACCCATACTGAGACCCTGTTTTGTAAACACCAGCCGGATATTCTCAAATAATGCCCCAATATGTGATACTTTCCCATCATCATCTTACAATGTTTCTTCAAAAATGTTGAAAATGGCAAATCTGAGCAATGCCATTACCAGTATTTTCACCTAACCTCTTTGGCTGAAATCTGCCTGGAGCATCCAGATGATCTCTGGTACTTTAGCAAATGACAGTACTAAAAATGGGAGAGGAAATAATGAATGAAGCACAGCTGAAGGTCAGCCCATATACACTTTTCCCAGACATTGGTTGTTGGAGGAGGCAGTTCAGATGTTTCCAAGAACAAACACAGGAAAAGCAGATGGCTTAGACTTCAGGGCAGTGGCCTCACCCTCTGTTATAACGTATAATTGCACAAACTCACATGAAATGAATCCAGCAAGTAAATATTTCTCAAGACCTCTGCCATTGCTGATGATTATCCCTTTCTTAGAGAGTACTGTGTTTTCACTGCTAAAAATGTTCAAAGCCTCCTTGAAGGATCTGACCGTCACCTTTATTAGATGGCTTTGACACCAGTATTATTCAGTTCAGCATTGTGCTTCTACAGATTTCAATTATTTTTTCGAAGACCCCTCTGTGCTCAAGAGATTGTAAGAAAGGACTACAAGAAAGCAATTATAATGCTGGTTAAATGAGACTTGTTTCGATATTTTGGCCCAAATGACCCTTCACTGCCATTGTTCCAGGGAAAGAACTGACTCTTAATATTTGTTAAATGCCAATGACAGAAGACCCTATCTGTAGCTGTCTATAACAGAGTGTGAAAATGATTTAATATTTCAAAAGTATCTGGAACTCATACCATGGCTGACTTTCTCAAATCGATTTTTGACAAAGTAATTCAAAGTTATGTGCTAAAACTCTATTATGCCACTAGCTCTGGAGTCTGCCATTGTTCAGAGGTTCTGCAGTGTGCTCACAGATGATGACATACACCAGATCTCATCAGCTACACAATTTTCTGTGGAACAGATTTTAAAAACAAACAAAATTGAGGATGAACAAGTATCAAAAGAGACAGAGCTGGTGGAAGGCATTATTTAGCCTTGAAGACAACAGCAACAGCAAAGATTTAGATGTCAGATGACCTGCTACAAAAGATGAACTGGATTCATAAAAGACATCTATGAGAGACTGAAACACAGTATGAAAGGCCAGAATTGTATTCACTTGTCCATTTGGGCAGAACAAGAGTGCATTTGCTGAAGTCTATTAATGTTAACATTACTGAAACGGGAACTCGGATTCACATCTCTGCTTCTGACAATACAGATAGTTCATCTTATATATCTTTCCCTCAGAGTTATCAGAACCCTTTCTTTTGCATCAGAATCTTCCTAGTTATTACTTCTATAATTATGTTTGCAAACAGTGAATCAATAGGAACTCATTGTTCTTTTTGAAAAGCATTTAATCAAGCCAAGATGTGAGACAGTCACCATAAATGAATTTTGTCCTACTACAATGAATTTTATCCTGCTACACAGGCTGTATATCTTGCTCAGTATTTCATATTCACAGTACAAATGTGAACAATTTTTTATTAATTGTGGTGGCAAAGACCCCATCAGACAATAAGCTTTATGAAAACTTGCATGGATTGAAGAGACTTAGATGGGAAGACACACATAAACATATGAAGGCAAAATCACGTGTCTGACAGATGAAAACATATGATTAACTCTACAACAAAAGACATTGAACAGAACTGGAGGGCTGTCTTTAAGTATTTTTTTTTTTGCCCCTTTTAATATCAGATCAATTTTTTTCCATCCCATTTAAAAATACAGAAATACAGGATTATGAGTATTCAGTCTTCAAAGTAGCTCAAAAGTACCTTGGAATATATGAATTTAGGAAAAAATCTAAACAGAAATTTTTATTGCCTTGATCTCAGACAGAATTCCTCACACAATTATTAGACACAATAATAACATGACATCATACTAGTCTACAGGTATATAGTGCCTATAATCCTTTATAAGAATAGCTTGTAAACTCAAATAGCTTAAACTGTTTTCACAGATCTCTCTATATGGAAGACAACATTATGTTAAGACATAAAAGTTTTATTATGACAAATTTGAAATGGCCAAGTGAATTATGCTGGCCAGACTGAAATTGTTCCAGTAAAAAGCTTTATAATGCCATCTTGTAATTTGCTTAAGCTTCACTTCTTATATAAAATCTATTTTAGATTTCTTTTTACTGAGTCTTTAAAAATTGTATTGGCAAAATAATTTGTGTTTGTATGCCTCTAAAATCCAGCCTACCTTGATACTATGCATTCAAATATACTGTCAAGAACAATGAAAAAAAAAAAAGCATTATTTAAAAAAAAAACAAACCAAAAGTGTAGAAAACATTTAAAACCATTTAAGTCAGATTTTATTCTATCTTTCTGGTGTAAATAGAGAAGTCAACAGAAAGATACTGGTGAGGAATTGGAAACAGAGAATGATCAGTCCTTTCTAATACAAATCAAAATGTCACTCCTGTTTCAAGGTTCAATATTTCATCTACCAGGTTTCTAGATAAATGCTGCATAACACTTGATATAGCTGAAGAGTTTAAATTCCCAGCTCAGTAAGTGTATTTCTAACCACGACTTGAACTTTAAAATTATCAGTAGAACAAGGCTGAATACAGCATTAATAGAACCTCTGGCATTCTAATTGCCAAGCTCTGCTTTTAGTAGACTCATCACTAAGGAGGGAAAAAGGGAGCAAGAAAAAGAAATGGGTAAAAAAGACTGAGGGAGAAAAACCACAACCAACATTAACCTAATATTGAAAAGTCAGGAGATATGTTGTGAAAATCTGAATTATTTCTTTGCACATACAAATAGGATACATTTTAACAGTGAGGTACAATGGTAGACAAAGGTGCAGAAATTGTGTAGGTTTTTAAAGTGTAACATTTTTGTTGGATTTTTTTTTGTTTTCAGGTATTAAAATATGCAAAGTGCTACATTATGGACAGAGAACAAGCCTTATGAGGATCAGCTGAAGGAACTGGTGGTGTTTAGCCTGGAAAAAAGGAAGCTGGGGGGAGACCTTATCATTCTCTACAACCACCTGAAAGGAAGTTGTAGCCAGGTGGGGGGCAGTTTCTCCTCCCAGGTAACAAGAAACAGGGTAAGAGGAAACAGTCTCAAGTTGCACCAGGAGAAGTTTAGCTAGGATATTAGAGAAAAATTCTTCATGGAAAGGGCTGTAAATCACTGGAAGAAGCTTCCCAGGGCAGTGGTTGAGTCATCGGTCATGGAGGTATTTAAAGACATGATGTGTCACTTGGGGACATGGTTTAGTGGTGGACTTGGCAGTGCCGGGTTAATGGTTGGACTTGANCCTTGAAATGAATAGGATTACAAAAATTAGCAATTGAGACAAAAGGTTTGCTCTGCTGAACAAAAAGGTTCATTTTTTAATAGCTTTAAAAAATAGCCTTTTATGATAGAGAAGGGCAATGAGGCTGGTGAAGGGACTGGAGCACAAGTGCTGTGAGGAGTGGCTGAGGGAGCTGGGGTTGTTTAGACTGGAGAAGAGGAGGTTCAGAGAAGACCTTGGCACTCTCTACAACCACCTGAAAGGAAGTTGTAGCCAGGTGGGGGGCAGTTTCTCCTCCCAGGTAACAAGAAACAGGGTAAGAGGAAACAGTCTCAAGTTGCACCAGGAGAAGTTTAGCTAGGATATTAGAGAAAAATTCTTCATGGAAAGGGCTGTAAATCACTGGAAGAAGCTTCCCAGGGCAGTGGTTGAGTCATCGGTCATGGAGGTATTTAAAGACATGATGTGTCACTTGGGGACATGGTTTAGTGGTGGACTTGGCAGTGCCGGGTTAATGGTTGGACTTGATGATCTTATAGGTCTTTTCTAATATGATTCTGTGTTTGTAATTGTAGCACAAGACTAAGTTGAGAAAATGAAGGTGGAAAATTATTACAATCATTAATTTGCTTTTTTTTTTTTTTTTTTTTTTTTTTCCAGCTCGACTTTTACATTTAGTTACACATTTCTATTGAATTGAGCTTTAGGGTGGGATGCCCTTTCTATGCATTTATTTCAATGTTGTTGTGGGGTTTTTTTCTTCTTTTTTTTTGTTGTTTTTGCTGGGCTTTGTGTGTTTGGGTTTTATTTTATTTTATTTTTATAATTTCATGGGGGAAAAATATGATTTGTGGAGGTCCAGGAATTCTCTTGGCCTGAAGGCAGAACCACTGCATTTACTATGAAGCTGTGGCATTAGTACTCTGTACATTACAGTATATTAGTGCATTATATTCTGTAGTGCTTCACCTTTATTTTTTTATTCAGGAGGCCACACAGATATCAACACATAATGCTGTCAACAGCCTACTATTATTTCAGTGAGAAACACATTAGATAGTGCATCAAAACCTAAGATGATACAAAGGAATGAAGCTGAGGAGTGGATACTGGCAGCAGGTGCAGTGCCCCATCAGATTCCCCAAGCTAATACCTGAAATGGAGGTCACGTCAGCTTCTCTGAAGCACAGGATTCAATGTTTCAGGTATGTGACCTGAAACAGGGGACTGAAATCAATACTGATTGATTCCAGGGTGTGCTAGAGTCTTACCTTTGATATAACTCTGATATCTATGAGCATGATCTAGTATGGGCCATTGCCTATACTCACAACCTTTATGCTGTGCATGGCAGCAGTACAGTCCTATTATCCCAGTGCTGAACACACAGCAAAACACCCTATGGAAGCACTATGGAGAAAGATGGATATTGTCGTGCCAATACTGTACACATCATATCAAAAAAAGAAATAGAAGAAACTTTAAAAATGTCTTTTTTTAAGTATCTATGATCCTATCTGACAGAAAAGAGGTTCTCTGTCTTTGATTTTGTTAGGGGCCCCCTGACATTTCTTCATGCATGAGAAATTTATTAATCTAGATAAAGATTATCTAAATTTGCATTAATTTCACATAAAATGTGCATATCTGCATGATTACAGAAGAGACCATACATCAACGAAAGACTGAATTACTTCAGGACCAAAAAATTTAAAAAAAGATTACCTAATGAAGTAATAATGTTCATAATTTTCCCTTGGACACAACATTATGTGTGTATCTTTGCATATACGCACATGGAAAAGATTTATAAGAGTAAATTCTGCCACCTACACTGAAGTTTCTGTGTCCACACCTTGAACATGCAGTTAACCAGTAGTTAAAATAGATCAGTTCTTTGGGACAAAGCCAGAGAAGAAACAGCTGCTCAACAGTCCTGAAAATTTGGGTTAGTATATGCTTTGTTTAGGGTGCAACATATTTATAATATGAAATTAACAGTATCAGCAGACAGAGTATTTGTAACTTCAGATGGCTTTTACAAATGGAAGGAGTCCAAGTCTGTTACGTACCTATGAATTCAGCAGCACAAGCTACCTAGTAAAATAAAAGCAAAATTAAAAAAAGGGGAAATGTGATCACAGAAACGAGCTAAAACTGCTTATTGCTGATCAGAAGTGCATTCATTCAAATGAAAACGTATTATATTACAGGCACTAAACAAATATTATATTACAGGCACTAAACAAAGACTATCAGCATCCACAGGCTTTTCTGCAGTAACAAACTAAGCTGAAAAAGCACGTACAAGTGGAGAACACATATGGTTTGTAGCTAGTTCTTGAATTAATAAATCAACTGTCAAATAATTTTGACTTCTACCTGAATGACAGCTCCAATTAATTTTGTATTGGTTCCCAGTACAGAGGTGAGGTCAAGGTATCTTTTGGCTGCATTCCTAAATTTAAACAGCAGACAATCTCATCCTTCTGGTTAAAAGTAATCAATACTAGCAATTTATCATAATTTGCTTTGCAGTGCACACTTGTGCTGTTTAATCAAGTGTCTTGCCTGATTTGTTTGTTCACAGCTGCGTGAAAAACATTCACTGAGCATGCCCAATATATTTTTCTTTTCCTCACAACATCACTACAGTGCCTATTGCCTCTTGATTCATGCTCCAAGTGAGTTGCTAGATGACTTATGCAGATTGGCAAGGACTAGAAATGAGACACCGCTGCTCTAAAGATCTCATGATAAATGAATCATACTTTGCAACAGGTTCTCTGATGAAATAAAATCCACAGAACCAAGCAATCAACAACAACAAAAACCACAAAAAAAAAGCCAAAAAGAAAACAAACAAAAACCTCACCCCCCAAAAAGCACAGGAGTTTGATTAACAGCTTCCTTATATTAATCAGTCTTCAATGAGATTTAATGGCAGGGTAGATGAGTTATCTTAAGTCAAAGTTGTGATCTGTGATCTCTTACAGTCAAAGTGCAAATGCAACATATCTTGTCAGGAGACATTCAGTTCATTGTATATAAACAATATATAGTATATAAACTCCTTAAGCAGGAAAGCAGCTGGCTTAGCTCTTTAATAAAATGCCCAAAGGGTATGATTTTCAACTCAGGAATTTAACTATCTGTGTCCCAGCTCAGAGTCAGATTTAGATGAGACACAGTATGACCTATTTAATTTCATTTCTGTTGAACAAGTTCCCCAAAAGTAGGTCTATATCAAGAATACCCAGGAGACAAACTAGGACATTCCCTGGAATGCTGTCCAGTTTGAAGTCTTTCTGGAGGAGGATAATTCTCATATATGTCTTTTGGGTCTGGGCTTCTTTGGTTTGGAAATTAGAGCACAGGGAAAAGGAAAAGGGTGGATACTCTGGTATTGCTTCGATTTGAAGTCTGAACACAGGTAAGATACATCACTAGATCTAGGAACTGGTAAGATTAGCTACCGGGTTCAATTAAAGATATAGCGGTTCTGTCCTAACTAAAACAGCCAAGAGAATCCAGGAGAGCTGTTGTTATTTTTTGGTATGAAAGGCAAGTTTGTCTGACCTATTGTTGTCAACCTTAATTTGTTTGAAGTACTTTTCCATCCAAGTATCAGAAAGCATCTTTGCCTGTGTCCTAGTGGAACAGTGGTCTAGATTCACTCAGCTGAAACCTGAACAACTGAGGGTTTGTAGGGGAGTAGAAGTTGCTTGTTTAGGGGGCTCCTTCTTCAGGGAGCCATCGTGTGTAGTGCCTTGGCTCGCACTTCGCCCATGCACTGAGAACTGTGCTAAATGTCCAGGAATTGAAAGCATCTGCAATAGTGGTGGATGGGATATACAAAAATATCCAGTAGTGTGAATTGGTTTCTCCAATACAGAAGTGCCAGTACTGCTGGTCATGTAGGTAAGTAACTACAAAATAGTTTGAAAAAGGGGATTGTACATCCATGACATGGGGTCTGTGCTGTAACTGTAATCCAAATTGCAGGTGAGCTCCTCCAGCACACTAAGAAAGTGGGTGAAGAGAATCAAGGAGCAAAAATTGTAGCTGGAACTCATAAAAATTTCGTTTTTCCTATATTTTTATCTAAAATTGTACATTTTTCCTATTTGCCACTCCATTTTTCACTAAGATGTTTTTATGGTGTGGTGCTGATGTGGGCTTTTTTTAACTCTCTTGTGGGTTTCAAAGACAGAGAAAGTTTCATTTTCTTTTTATGGGTTTCATATTTTTGGAAAAACAGGAGTTAAAAAGAGGTAACATTTTGATAGATTCCACTCCAGTTTATGCTTCTCTCTGTGAAGGCATTTTTCCAAGTTTCTAAGTGTTTCTATGTTCTAGATTGTCTGTGGCACTCTGAAAGCCATCCATGGTCAGTACAGTTCTGCTCGGAAAAATAAATGCTATATTTCAGTCTCTAAATCTGATTTGCACCAGCTGCTAATACTGTAAGTTCAGGCAGATAGTATGGAAAGCATCTGTGAGCATCTGAAGAGATATAAGTTTACTAAAGAAGCATAATATACTTTATCATCATAGTGAAAGTTTGTTTTCATTAAACTATGTGTTTTTTTATTACCTGCTCTAAATGTTACACTAGAGCCAAAACAAAGCATTCGCCTGGATGGGAACTAAAAAATCATTTGCAGGACACCACACTTAAATCTTCTTTCCGTTCTGTCATTTGTCACTCAGACATCAAACTATTGTAAACCAGTCAACTTCTTTTGACTGCATCTAAAGATTAATTTTAACCAAAAAGCTTCCAAAAGTATGATTCTAGGTTTCTATGGTTGTGGCAACTTTATAAAATGTATCTCTAATGCCAATATTTTTGGGAAATTCATTGTTTAAGTGCCTGAACAAGTCTTGTAGCAACCCATTGTTTTCCATCATGACTACGTGATATCTAGAAGTCCAGGGGTGATGTGAGCGTATTAAGCCGTAATGACTTGGGGAAGCGCTCTGGGACTACAATTCAGGTGAAACCCATGTAAAAATATGAAAGTTCAGTACATTTAGAGAGGCTGGAGAGTTGAAAAGTCATCCCATTGAAGTGCAAGTGCATATGCTATATTAGAGCTTTAAAAATTCTGAAGTCGAGCAGTGAAAAGAAAGCTCAGAATTTCTCAGGAACCAATGGAAAAAAAAATATCTAAGATAGAGGAATATAGGGATGATTTTACAGATTAGGCTTCTATTTCATTGTTAGATTAGCTGAGAAAAACGGAGCTCTATGAGAAGGAGATAGCACCCATGATGTGGAGGAGTAGCCGCTTGCATAAGGCAATATTAGAGATTGCTTGTTGGATTGTGGTCACAGCCACTGAAGACTTCACAGCAGTGAGGAAATTAAGACAGGGAACTATAGATCTGTACATCTTTCCTGGTATCTTTGAATGAAAGAGGAGGGTTTTTTTTTTAAACTTTGCAAAATATTTCTGTCCTTTCCACTTCAGCCATTCAGAGCTGAAGCGTAAAACCCAAATGTTCAGAGGACTGGAGATACAATAAAACTCCTGTCCAGACTCTGGGGTTATTTCTGGACAGAAGAAATTTGCAAACTGGGTGATGGCATCCTGGTTCCGTGCAAAAGTAGCATCCTGATTTTCTACCCAAAACAGACCGCAGATCAACTGGAGATGGTTACTGGAACCGGTTAAAATCTGGAGAATATAAAAGCTACTAACACAGTGGACTGAGGTCCAAACACAGCAGTTTGGTCAGACTCCATCCTGGAGGACTTAGTCTATAGTAGACCTTCCAGAGTAAAATTCTTCACCTTTTAATATATTTCCTACTCTGCCAACTAAAACCTGCAGGGGAGACTGATTTCCAGAGTTGTACGCCTTGAATGACAGGCAACCCTCTCATTTCTACTAGTGATGCTGACTCACAGGAACATACAGACAAGCAGTTTATACCAATAAACACACAGCGATGAGCAAAGGTTTCCAGGCTCTACTTGCAAAGGAGCCGTTTCAGTAAACAGGTTGTTTTTCAATCCTTTCCATTCCACATATCTTTGCTCAAAGCAGCAACAGCAAATATGTTCGCCATGTTAACAAAACATGGCAGCATATGTAATTTTAGTTTGAAACTCACACCTACAATTGAAAATGAAAATACAATCTAGAACTGTGGACGTCTTAAATCTGCACTAAAAATGAGCATATAAAGCCATTTTCTTTTGCAGTTGATTTTCTCTCTATAGATTTAGGACCGCTCTGAAGCCAAGTGAGAGTTTTTCCATTTCAGTGGGCTTTAGATTATATCCACAATACACAGAGGGAGCATATGCCCTTTATAATAGAGGGATAGAAACAGTATCCGCAGAACAAGATGACATGGTATGACTGCAGAAATCTTTGTGCAAGAAAATGCACAAGTGCTCCTTTCTCCACTGCTTCGTCATTCTTATAATCAGAACTGCAGATTATATGGAAAATATGTTGTTTTCACAGAGGACAATGCAATATTAATATAATACCAGAAGACAATAGCTTTACAAAAAATTAAAAAGGGCCTATACTACACCGAAGAAGAAAGCTTTTTTTCACTAATTTTTCCTTGTAGAAATGTTTTTTCCTCTATGTTTGAATACTAAATCAAAAGATTCAGAAACTGAGACTGCATGTGATTATTACTACTCAGGAGTACATGCAATACAATGGACTTCTGTACCAAAGCACTCATCTTTGTTTCTGTCTGAGACAATAATCTGCTGAACATTGATTATATTATTATTACTAGGTATTTCTTTCAATGCTTCTTGCAATCCTAAGAAATAAATTACACCATACAGGTTTCTGAGCACTTCAGTGCTTTGGAAGTGAAAATTCTATTGAAAGAATGTGTCATAGAGAATACAGGACTATATTTCAAAGTAAATGCAAAAAAGATTAGTTACTGGGTAAACAGAAGGGAGGTACTTCAGAAGCCACATTATCAGTAGACTGAAAAGCTCTACCTACTTCAATACAGATTCAAGCAGAATGGAATATTTATTTTACTTTTGTTGTAATTATTCCTCAACTGGACCATCAACTGAATATTTGCTATGTGAGTAGGGTTATATAAATATTTTTGAAACATCAAGTTGCATGGTGTTTCTCTGTCTGTATTGTCAAACATACTGAGTTGCTGGGTCATATTTTCAAAGCATGCCCTTGATCATCATATCCACAGCCTCTGCTTTGCTTTTTCTGCTACTTTCCACACTATCTTTTTACATTTCCAAGTCTGCACCAGTGCTGAACATAGCAGGACAATCACCTCTCTGGACCGGCTGGTTCTGCTTTTTGGTGCAGCACAGGATGGGGTTTCCCTGCTCAGCTGAAAGGGCACACTGCTGGGATCTATTGAGTCTGCTGCTGGCCACCACCTCAAGTCCTCTCCCAATGTATATTTGTGCCCAGGTGCAGAATTCAGCATTTCTTCATGTTAGTTTGATGTCAAGGGTAATTGCACAGTGCTCCAATCTATCTGGATCCCTCTGTAAGGCCTCTTTTCCCTAAAAAGAGTCAACAGCACCTGCACCTATGAGTTAGGTTTCATCAGCAATTATGCTAATTGTGCATTCAACTCTTGCATCCAGATTTTTGTTAAATATGCTGAAAAGAACTAGCCCTAGAATTGAATCTTGAGGAAGACTGCTAATGACCAGTCACCAGCCAGATGTAGCACCATTCCCTACAACCTTTTGAGCTCTGCCCTCCAGCAGTTCTTCACTCAGCACACAGTGAACCCGTGCAACCCACAGCTGGACAACTTGTCCAGAAGAAGTCTATGATGGGCAGTGTCAGAAGTTTCACCATAACCCAGAAAAACTGTAGCTTGCTTTCAAGTGGAATTCATATTAACCCAGCAATACAACACTGAGTCTGAAGTAATAAACTTGCTGAAAGAGAGTGCATTAGCTTTGTTTTCCATTGCCTCCACTGATTTTGGAACAGCTTGAGGGAGAGAGAAAAGAGAAAGCCCATATTTGCCTTGAAAAGGCTTGCACAGTCATAACTCAATAAGCCCAAGACTTACTTGTGGAGTACAGGCCAACCTGCTGCAGAGGAGAGCCGCTCTGTTGGAGCATGGCTGATAATGACATTGGTTTTGGGGATTCAGCTGCAGCCCTCGTGTACAGTGACATTGTCTCTTTTAGACACTGCAGTAGGGTGCTGCAACCTCTTCCTCCTCACAAGGGAACATGGACATGAATCTGGTCCTTCTCTATTAAGGTATCTCCCTTTTGACACTGAAGATGAAATTCCCTTAGGACACATGCTTGTATAAATGACCTTTGCAAAAAAAAATATAATTTATAGGTCATGGTCTGTACCATGTCTTCAGGATATTCACTGTAAAACAGATAAGCTTTTATATACAAGAAATTATCTGTGTGAATTTTAAATAGCTTTGACATCTAGTAACTGCTTGTGGTTTATGGCTCATTCCCTTTTTATCTTGAAAATTCCTAACACTACCTTGTTAAACTTATTGAATGCACTAATTGTTTTTTAAGTAAGAAGCTCCTATACTAAGTGTCAGATCCAAGATTCATTCTTTCTTTATTCCCTCTTTCTTACTATTTGCATCTAGTACTGACCTCAAGTAGTCTGGTTGGATTTCTCTGAGCTCCACATGTTTTTCCTTTGTCGTCTTAGGTAAGTACATAACTTAATATGTACTTCTAGCTCCTCACATACAAAACTATTTTCATGCAAGAAAAAAAGTCAGATTTTCTTACTTTTGTTTATTTTGTTTTCTCCTTTATTTCTAGTCTTTCACTGCAAAATTTATGTGATTTATAAGCCTTGACACCAACACAACAAAAACTCAACTCTTTGCAGTAACTGCTTTCCTGAATGCTCTCATTTAGACATCAGCCTCACACTTGAAAGTAGCTCTCAGTGACTGTTTGGCAACAGCTAAAACCTGCCAAAAGCCAAACTGACGTGATAAGTGACAACTTCAGGGAGAAGTGGTGGGGTTTGCAATAGGAACTGGGACTAGTGTGAAATGGTGGGTCTGAACTATTTCAAGATCAGCACTGAGCTATGCAATTCACAGACATTTTCCAAAAAAAAATTAAAAAAAAAAAAAAAAACCTGAATAAAAAATAAAAACCCAACAAATATCCAAGCCATCCTAAACTAACATTAAGGCATATTATTAAAGAGTAGAAATGGAGATAATTACACTTATGTGGATGTTGCCTGGAAGTTGCCTCTTAAGACTCAGTAAGACAAATGTCTCAGAAATGAGTGGTGAAAATAGAATAAAAGAAAATACATGTCCCTTATAGAATCATAAAATCATAGAACCATTAAGGTTGAAAAAGACCTTTAGGATCATCAAGTCCATCTATCAACATAGCACTTTCACCATGCTCATCATCATGGTTAGGCTTCATGAACAAAGATTTGGGAAGGGCTCTCCCCACGCTTGCTGCAAGCGCGCTGATGGCTAAAGAGGCCGATGCGAGATAGGCAAGTCCGGTTGCAAAAGGCACACCAGAAAATCTCCATAGGCGGTGTTGGTGAGGCACGGTTCTTTCTGCGTTGTCTTTTCTCCTCCAGACTGATTCTGCGTGCATTCTCAAAGGAATCAGCAGCGTTATGGATGGTGTGTCTCCATGCATTCCGATTGGAGGCCAGAGTGGACCATTGACAGTAGTCAATATGGCCAAGGCTGAGGTATTGTTTCAGCTCACCATTAAACTATATCCCCGAGTGCGACATCCGCACATGTGTTTTATCACTTCCAGACATGGTGACTCCACCACTGCCCTGCACAGCCTGTTCCAACACTTTGCAATCCATTCCATGAAATATTTTTTTCTAATAGCTAATCTAACACCCTCCTCCCCCACCCCCCTCGCCACCTAGTGCAATTTGAGGCAATTTCCCCTTGTCCTTTCACTTGGGAAAAAAGATCAACCCCCACCTGGCTATGACCACCTTTCAGGTAGCTTTAGAGGGCAAGAAGCCTCTGGGCTTCTTTTTCTTGAGAATAAACACCCCCAGCTCCCTCAGCTGCCTGTCATAAGACTTGCACTCCAGACCCTTCACCACCTCCATTGCCCTTCTCTGAAGTCGCTCCAGCACCTCAATTTCTTTCTTCTAGTGAGGGGCCCAAAACTGAACACTGGATTGGAGGTGCAGCCTCATCACTGCCATGTACAGGAGATGATCACAGCCCTGGTCCTGCTGGACAAGCAGTTTACCCAGCCAGGATGCCATTGGCCTTCTTGGCCACCTGGGCACACTGCTAGATCACGTTGAGCCACTGTTTACCAGCATCCCCAGGACCTTTTCTGCTGTTCAGCTTTCCAGCCACTCTTCCTCAGGTCTGTAGCACTGCCCGGGATTGTTGTGACCCAAGAGTGGGGCCTGGTACTGCACCCTGTTGAATCTCATACAATTGTCTCCGTCCAACAATCCTTGTCTGACTCTTAGTGCAATGTAGCTCTCAATGACCAATTCTTTGAACTCAACACAAAAAAACAAGATAAGAATAAGCATAGCTACAGGGGATGGACAAAATAATTAAGGATTTGCTATTGTGCAATGCATTTCATAAGGAAATGTGACTTGTGTAATTGCACTGTTTGTTCAGTGTCAGTCTTCTCTTTAGAATTATTTAATTTGCTCCATTTTAGCTCTGCTTGGTCTAGTGGAAGGTGTCCCTGACCACAGCAGAGTGTTTGGAACTAGGTGATCTTTAAGGTTCCTTCACACTCAAGCCATTCTACAAGTTGATGATGGTGCAGAGCTCATACATGTTTAAATCTGGGGGGAAAGCGCAGCTGAGAAGGAAGACGAAAGTTCATTTACCTCCATTTTCATACCCCTCAAAATGCCTATAATGAGAGAAAGGTTAAAAAAGGAGCTTGATGCTTAGATATGTTGTTTGTCTGCTATCAAGCCAGTCAATACAGTTATGTAAGCTGACCTGTCAACATATGCTTTTTTCACAGGATATCGTAGCATTTACTGGGCCCCTGCACAAGGGGCGTTGCTGAGCAGGGAAAATATTCAGGGACTGATTACATTAAAGAGAAAGAAGGTGCTGGTAAAGCTGGGGATATTGTAGTCAGGATGGGAAAACAAAATAGTCCATAACATAATTCTACCTGCAATCATCTTTTATTAGTTCTGCTACTTCTGTGCTTTCTGATATTCTTACTAGTATTGCTATGGAATTGTTATATCAGCCCTTAAGTAAATAAATTAGGAAAAAATCCAAATAAACAAAGTAACATAGGCCTCTCATTAAGATAGAACAGGGAGAATCAAGGCACTTGAATTCTTATTCAGATTCTGTTTCTGTCTGCCTTGGGAAAATTATGCAGCACCTTTTGGAAATACTGAACACCTTTGATGAGGAAACACCACTGTATTAGTACCCCACATAATTTTCCACTGGAGTATTTAGGAAATCCCTTGGAATACAGACAAATGCTGGAATACTGCATTTTTATAGCACTGGTTGCATGTTGTGACAATTACAATTTTCAGAGCAAAGCTCCAAGTTATTCATCTGTTGATGTTTTTAAAGTTTTGTGTTGTGGAGACTGCTCTGCAGGAAATATGATTTATCCTGTGACTGTATGAATTCTGTTCTGCTGGATACACTCTGGGGAGGGAGGTAACCTGCAGTGCTTGCTGCAGCACAGACACTTATATGCTTCACAATGATGTTGCTGTATTAGGGATGTGCATATGAAATTTAGGAAATATGTGAGAGAAATTTGTAGTCAACATGAAGAAATCTGCCAGAATAAAATGTTAACACTGACAGAATTCTGAGGTTGCCCTTAGGGAAACAGAAAATATACTTGTGAGACATAGTATACTGGATGTTTAAGGCCACTAGCATGAATACTGTCCAAATCAACAAATTGTCCAAGACACTGGAAAAAAATATGCCATGACAGGCTGAAAGAAAATAACTTGTTTACTGAAATTTGAAAGTTTACATTGAATGAATTGCCAGATGAATAAGAAATAAATCAGACAGGAAGAGCTTATTATGGTATGATGGATGCCTCCTGTAGGGCTCAAGCACCATCATCTGGAAAAGTGCTGTCTCCAGGGTTTATGAGAACTTGGGAAAAAACATCTACAGAGAGGTTTTATGCTGCAGTCAGTGTGCCTACCAGTCAGGCACGTACAAAGTTTTATAACTGGAAGGCTTCTCAGTTTGTCCCCAGACACTGACATAGTAGCAAATCCCCGGATAAATGTGTTTGCCCGTGGCAGCAGCTTTTTATTAATTTTCATAGCTTTTCTTGAGGTGTTAAGTTTCTGTAGCTGTTGCAGATAACTTCTGGTCAGATTTTCCGTCAACCCATTTGATATCACTGAAATTTTACACTGTGTGTTGTGACTCTTTGACCATCAGAAAGATTAAACTCAGATAACAGACCACCTATATAAAAAAAATGTTTGTAAAGATTCTGTAGGAATTTCCGATCTATTTTTAAATGAAACAAATTTAAAAAAATACACAAAAAGTTTACTTAGACAAAAAATGCTGAGTTGGAAGTGATCCACAAAAATCATCGAGTCCTGCTCCTGGCTCTGCACAGGACCATCCCCAAGAGTCACATCATGTACCTTAGAGTATCATCCAAACACTTCTTGAACTCTGGCTGGCTTGGTGTTGTGACCATTACCCTGGAGAACCTTTTCCAGCGCCCAACCACCCTCTGAGTAAAGAACCTTTTTCTAAAATCCAAACTAAACCTCCCCTGACACAGCTTCAGGCCATTCATTCCCTTGGGTGCTGTCACTGGTCAGCACAGAGAAGAGATCAGTGCCTGCCCCTTCTCTTCCCCTCTCAAGGAAGCTGTAACTGCGGTGAGGTCTCCCCTCAGTCTCCTCTTCTGCAGCTGAACAGACCAAGTGCCCTCAGCAGCATCTCATACAGTTTCTGCTCAAGGCCCTTCACCATCTTCATTGCCCTCCTTTGGATACTCTCTAATAACTTAGTATCTTCCTTATATTGCAGTGCCCAAAACTGCCCACACTATTCAAGGTGAGGCCGCCCCAGTGCAGAGCAGAGTGGGACAATCCCCTCCTTGGACTGGCTGGTGATGTTTTGCCTGATGCCCCCCAGGACACGGTTGGCCCTCCTGGCTGCCAGGGCACTGCTGACTTGTATTCAACTTGTAATCAACCAGGATCCCCTGGTTGCTTAGACAGAGAAGGGGAAATATTGTTCCTTCTGAATGATTTTCCTTATGTTATTCTGATTGCCAGCCCTGTGAGAGTTTTATGGTGTGACAACCTAGGCACCTTTGCATTACATTTCTGGTTATTATTATAAATAATCATAGAATCAAAGGATTGTTTAGGTTGGAAAAGATCTCTAAGATAATCAAGCCCAGCCATTAACCCAACCCTTCCAAGTCCACCACTAAACCACATGCCCAAGTGCCACTTCTACATGACTTTTAAATACCTCCAGGGATGGTGACTCCGCCACTTCCCTGGGCAGCCTGTTCCACTGTTTGACAACTCTTTCCATAAAGAATTTTTTTCTAATAACTGACCTAAACGTCCCCTCATGCAACATGATGCTGTTTCCTCTCATCATAAGAATACAGAAGCAAAGGATATTGAATGATTGCATGGATGCACTTGAAGATAAAGGAAATACAGCACTGAATGTGAGTTGGATATTTTGACTTCCTAATATTCCTACAGTTTCTAGTGAAGAGAGGATTTACAGTCTTCCAGATTCAGTATCCAGAATTTAATTCATTAAATTGCTCTGGTAAATCCCACCTCCCCTCACCAGTAAGACAAATCTCAGGAAGACAGGCCAGCAGAATTACCTGCCCAAGTTGGTCACCTAGAGGTAGCTGAATATGCCACTAGGAAACTTTGTCTAACAAATTGTGACAGGCAACAGTCATTGTAGTGTTGGATAAAAACAGGCAGCTGTTCAGGGGTTCCAACAAGAGCAAAGTCTTGAAGATATCCAATACTGGTGATCCCACAGCTGAAAATCTGTACCCTGATGAGAAGATGCACGTACTGGGAGTGATGAACACACTGTTTATAGATTATTACAGAAAGTGTTGGTTATTGCCTTGAAACAACTGTACTATAGGCTTTGCAGTGCAGAAGCAAATATAAGGCTAAAGAACGAAAAGCAGTGACACCAATAAAGAAATGATGAATACCTCTAAGCAGAGACCTAGTTTTCAGAAAGACATATGATTCACAATTGTACTTGAACAATTTCTTTTTTAAGTTGAGCTCAAATGTAATAGCTGAGAACACTCCTGTCCTACATATAATTCAAATGTCCTCTCACTTTCTTATAGCCTCATTATGAGAAAGTAAGAAGCATTTACTAAACTGCTTTTTCTGAAATACTTAGAGAAAGTCTGAAGAAGGCTTTCAACGTAATGTCTCTGAAATATAAACCCACTCTATAAAACGATGTTAAAAGTAGGGATAACAATATGGTTTTCTTTACAAAGCAACTTTACTTACCAGTGTGAATTTGCACAAATGGTCTGGATACTTCTCTATGTATTTACTTTTGCAATGCTCAGTGTTACTGACTGACAAAACATGGAACTAATACTAAAATACATTCAATAGCATAGAAAAAGTGTTGTTCTGATTCACCTTGATTTATTGAGATTCTCATACATTCTGTACTTGGAGATTTTCAGACATACATCTTTGTTTTTAAAACCAGTGGATATTGTAATTGTATTGCAGATGAATCTGACCCATGAGGCATCTACAGACACTTCCTACCAGTGGAGAGCTGGAAGGACTTAAAACAATGAAGGTGAGATAAGGTTAGAAAAAAAAGCAAAACTCCTTTGTGGAAAAGGGGGGTTTTTGAAATAAAAGACTTCAATCTGATATGCCAGTTTTCATGTCACTGTAATAAAAAAATACTTTAAAAAATCAAATATGTATTTTACTAATGCAGATTCTTTTATGTTTTTAGAGCAGAACCATCAATTTTCACTTCCTTTAACTGTTCTATGAGCTACAAGAAACTTGCTTTGCTTTATCACATGGCTTGTTCCTGACTTTAGCCACATCTCAATGAATATGTCCTCATTAGCTTTAGTGAGTAGGCAGAGACTAGTTCAGGTTTTTGGCTGAAGGGACCAAAAGGTATGTAGTCAATGCTAAACTATAAATTATCCATCCATTCTGAGTAAAACACAATCTCTTTTATATATATTTATGGAAATCTGCAAAGCCAAGACTACACCTGGTGCTCAAAATATCCAATTAATAGATTTTGCAATGCTTTATTGGATACTGTTTTCTGTGTTATTGGGAGGGGTTATAAAGGCTATAATTATTGCAGAAGACCCTTGAAAGACCCTTGATTTTTACTGAAAGATCTGGTTATGAATTTTTAAAGTGTAAAGCTTCATACAGTCACTAAACTTAACATGAGCTCATGATTTTCAAGCCTGTTGGCTTAGATTATGACAGTGAGCAACATTCATTACAGTTCAGAGAATTTCACATACAGGCTTTCAGACAGAGTTATTCTTCAGTCATTCAGACTTGAAATAAACCATGTCAAGCACACAGAAAGCAACATATTGTATTCTCATGACTAAAAGTCACTGGTGCACCTCTGTTTAGATATCTGAAGCAATCCTAACAAAGTTGTCATAATTTCAAGTCATATTTACTGGACCTAATCTTCTTTGAACCATGTCACTGTTGCTGGAATAAACAGGGACATGGTTGTCAAGGACTTTTAATTTTCACTGGCAGCTGTCAAAGGGTCTTTCTTAGACACCAGTCATATTTTAGATAAGAAAATAGAGTTTCAGATTGCATGCTGCCCACAGAACATGAGCAGTTGTGATTGCATACAGTCTCATTTCCTGAGTTTAATTTGAAATCACAAATGGTAAATTGGATTTTATGGTTCAAATAAGATAGAAACAGATACCAATTATCTCCAGTTTATTTATTGCTTTTATCAGTTGGTACTTATTTTATAAAATAACTGACACATTGTTCTAGCTCAAAGTAGTGAGATAGGATTTTTAAACCCTGAATCTCCTGTACACTTTCAAAAGGAGACAATAGATTACACAAAATCAAAGCCCAGGCTGTCAAGTAACTGTTGGGTTGGTCTCCCCCAAGGCAAGGATTCATGGTGCTTGGAAATAAAGTGACAGATGACCACTGACCCTGAAAGGTTTTGCTTTATGGATCTAGAAGTGTTTCCATGAACCACAAGAAAGCTACACAATGTTGGATTTTGCTACAGGCTCAAAGACCTGTGCATGAAACTGGGGAAAACATAGTGCTTTCAATTATGTTTCTCTGCAGCTTGTCAGTCTTAATAAGGGAAATATAGGAAGTAGAGCCCTGTGCAAAAAGAAAAAAAAAAAGGGGGAGAAAAGGAAAAATCAAATAAGACAAAATAGACCTTTGAGATTTATGACATTGAATTCCTTTACTCTCATTTCTCACCTTCTGCCTCTTGCAATTTATACTTCTCCCTTGCAGTATACTGTATCAGTCCTAGATTTGCAAAGAAATCATTAGTTTCTGAAGGAGTCCAGAGATGCATTACAGAGAAAGAGATGTAGAAATACTAAGGGAAGATCTAAGGAATAGACCTGAATGAAGGTTGAACACAATTTCTTCCTACAGCTCAGAGTTAATTGTTCTGGGAGAAGTGAAGGCAGCATTATCCACAAACTCAAGTGTTTCTCAAAGCACACGTTGTAAAACAATTCTCCTTTCTACATAAGACCTTCTCGGCTATGGCTTCAGAGATGTTATACAGAAGTGGGCAGATATTCACATCTACATTCATTCTACAGCTCAGTTATCGCCTTTACATGTTAAAGAAAAAGTTCCTCTGATCCTAAAAGGAATATGTAGAAATCCAGGTCCCAGAGGAATCACTCAGAATATACAGTGCCTAGCCTAGAATAAAGAGAGACAGACCTCCTGACAGACATGCCTGATACATATAATTTCTAAGTCATGCTACAGGTGGATCAAGATGAGAATTTGCAGAAATGCAATAAAACAAATTCATGTATTTGAACTGCTAGTTATAAAGCCATCTTTAAAGGCAAAATCATTCTTTAAAACGCTATAAATAGAGTAAAATAGCTTCTAAGGGCAAATATAGGCAGTATATATTTTAGCTGTGATATTGACTAAAACTGGAATAAGAAAATTCAAGTTGAAGTTGTGTCTGTTTCCCATTGTTACATTTACTGTAAAAAGGAATGAAAAAATACTAATTATTTTTAATTTTTTTTAATCAGAGATATAATTTTATGTTTCAGATCTTATACTGCTTTCTCAGTGTTAGAAGGACTCCCCTCATGGAGAAATTAACATCAATAAACATATTTTAGGATTTTTGCACCCTCTTTCAAAGTCTCAAATATTAGCCATTTTTTGAGACAAAACGTATGGTGGGAAGGAGGCTGCAATTTGATGTCTGACTGTCTGATCATGAATTAGGAAGAAAATAGACGATTATCCATCTTACCAATCTGAAAAAAACATAAATTTACATTAAATATTAGTAAGAAATTCTTTGCTGTGAGGATGGTGAGGCACTGGCACAGGTAGCCTAGAGAAGATGTGATTCCTCCATTCCTGGAAGTGTTCAAGGCGAGCTCAGATGGACTTTAAGCAATCTGGTCTAGTGGAAGTTGCTCCTGCCCATGGCAGAGGGGTTCAAACTAGGTGATCTTTAAGGGTCCTTCTGACTTGAACAGTTCTATCACTCTACGATTATCTGATGTCAGTTGTCTGAAATGCAGTGTGTTGTTCAGGCTAGTAACTGAAGCTCCCATTAAAGTGACAAGAAAATTAAAAATAATTCCAGAGAGCTATTAATTTCATTCTAAAATTGGTATGAACTGTTCTCTGGATGTGGCTGTTTTGTTCACTGATATATAGGGAGTTCAATGACCAAGCTAGAACAGATACTGAACTTTTATATCCAAGGTGAGACGAGACCTGCTGAACAGCACAAAGATGACCAGTGATGAGGAGTCAAACAATTAAAGCTATTTGCTCTATTTATTTGTCCCTATTTCACTGTATAGTTACTGACTAGAACCATTCCCAGGCCTCTTATTACCTAGATCAGATTTAAAAGCATAGTTCTTGTGTCTTCACATGAGTCTTAAGCATTTATTGCTGAAATAACATCATCACACTGCGCCAGTAATATGATGAGGTTTTATATATAATGCATTATATATAAATATATATATAAAGCACCATCTCTATTCTGGAATTTCTTGTTTGTTTGTTTTTTTCTGTGAAGATAGTGCATAATCCTCTGATTACTAGACGCAAGCCTTTTGACAAGTATTCTTCTTAGTCTTCTATTGGTTTATTGTTTGATTTTTTCCAAATGCAACTATTAAGTAAAGTTTTGCAATATGGAGCAAAAAAGTTGTTGATACCATGCTGTCACAATTCACTTCAGCAAACTCTATGTTTGTTATGTACTGAGGAGGAATGCGTTTGACTACAGTGATCTGTTCCCTTAGGACAAAGCTGAACTGAAGTGTCTTCATCTGGCAGATTTCACTGAAATTTAGTTGTTAAGTGCACATATGTACTCAGAGACCCAAATCCCATAGTATATTTAGTGTTGTTAAATCTATTAATGATGGAAACCAGAACCTCTTTGCAACCTAGATTAGCTCGCACCCAGGGGAAGATGTTACTAACTCAAAGCTCACATTTGTTTATCTTTTTGTGGCTTTGTGTTTTCTTCTGTTTGCTGGCTTCAGTAAAAATAATGTGATCTATCATAATGTTTTGATCCCTTCCAATTCACATACAACCACAAGCTAGAAGAAGGAAAGATGACCTTTTTCTCCTAAATTGTTACATTTTTAGTAGCTGTATTATTATTGTTAGAGGGTAAGGATAGTCCTTGGTATGCAGATTGCCTCATGTTTGCAGTTCTTTCTGCAATTTTAGTGGAACAATTTGGAGTAGATTGTCTCAAAAGGAGAAAAAAAGACCCTTAAAAGATATACTGTTAAGGTACTAAAAATTTTAAAGTATCATTCTGAATGAGGTGATTACATGTTATATTCAGTGACAGATTAACTGGCTATATCCATATTTATGCAGGACGATAAAAGTTTCTAATTCCATAACATTAGGCTATTTTTTCAGATTAATGAGGCAAAAGGTTTGTTCTGCATATACGTCAAGTTGCTTTGATGTTGCTATTTTCCAGATATTTAGGCTGCAAAATAACATAATAAGTCTCTTATTTGCCTTTACTTGTGCATATTTCACAGCAGCTGCAAGCAAGAATGTATTTTATTATTCTGGGACAGTCACATTGAATTAATGTCACTCTGTATAGTACCCAGTATAACACTCTGGGGCATTAAAAGGTCGGGAGTACACTTGAGCTCTTCACAGAAGTTTAGGAGCTGACAATAAATAGGTCACCATAGGAAAAGTGTATTGAGATGAGTTGCCATAACCAGGGGCTGTTTGGTATGCAGTAATGTATAAAGGTGCCTGAATCTCAACAGATTCCCAGCAGATCTCCTGCTTTGTAATATAGGCCGACACTGTATATATACTACTGGAAAGCGTAAGAGATATATCATTAGATATTCTTGATAATGTCTTACAGAGTCAGATTGCAAAAACAGAAAGAAAAGTTGTGAGAAAGTGTAGTGTACATTAAGGGATGCAATCTCAATCCTCCTGGTTAGCAGAATTAGTCGTAATTCTGCTGAGAGTATATTAAAAGAATACTATTGCATTCAGGAAGTGAAGCCCTCAAAAATCATCATTTGTTGCACTATTATAAATGTTGTGACTTTACACTTGTGACAATAAGCTTAGTTTATGTGATCTCAGGTCAGCTCCTTTTCCCCAGAAATCCTAGCTTTATCCATGGACAGGTTAGATAGTGTTCAGTTAACACAAGGACCTAAGCAATAAAGATAACTTTCAAATTGACCTTGCTTTGAACAGGGAGCAAGACTACATGACACCACAAAATTCCTTCCAATTGAAATTATTTTATCATTCTTTACAACATTTTTCCCCATTCATATGGCTGATTATATAACCCTGGATTTTATTATGAAGTAACAAAATCCCACTTGTAATAAACAAGTCTTTCTATGATGACAGCACCCTTATTCCATTTTATTAAACAGAATAAAAAATGAAACATATCCAAAATGAAACATACCCAAAATGAAACAGGAAATATGCAGGAGACTGAGGGGAATTGATTCAAGTCTCAAGGTTCTGTCATATCTACCTTTTCAACCACACTGAGGTTCAGTATGCTTTCTAAAATAGCTGTATAACCAGCTCGGGTTTTAAAGGCAATTGAATAGACTCAAAGTCCTCCTTTGGAAGACAATGGCCGGCCTGTTACATTTCCAAACATCATCTTCCATACAATTAAGCAGTTCTCAGAGCTTCTAGCTCTGTATGCCAAGAGGCTCCATTTTCCTCCTTTCACTTATTTTCTGGCAGCTCCAGCCGTAAATCATCGTATTCCTCAAGCCCAGCCAAAGCATGCCTTAAGCTCTGATTTAAGATATGTTTTAGCTAGACAAAATAATCGTTAGAGTGAGTCATCAGATTTATATTGATAGGAGTCAAATGACAAACAATAAGAACTGTTACATTCCATGGTATTTCCCATGTTTGAGGTCCTTTTGCTTTCTTAATACAGTGGGAACTTTTATTGTATATGTCTTCCTCTAAGAATCACAATGGCAATACTTTGACTACCTCTTTCATGGCTAGGCTTCGCGAACGAAGATTTGGGAAGGGCTCTACCCACGCTTGCTGCAAGCGCGCTGATGGCTAAAGAGGCCGATGCAAGATAGGCAAGTCCGGTTGCAAAAGGCACAGCAGAAAGTCTCCATAGGCGGTGTTGGTGAGGCACGGTTCTTTCTGCGTTGTCTTTTCTCCTCCAGACTGATTCTGCGTGCATTCTCAAAGGAATGACTACCTCTACTGAAGTCTTATATGACCAGATCCCCAAAGCCTCAGAACACCTCCTGTCATATTTCCTTACAGCGGGGGTGCCGGTTTCCAAACACTAAGCACCTTCTCTCAGATTGCCTATTACACTAGCTAATTTAGGCATCAGAATTGTTAGGGTTTCCAAGTTCAAAGTAATAATGAGAAATTTGAACAACTCCAGAAACTGGCAAAATGGCCTGGTCCTAGCTCAAGGATCATGTTCAGTTTCCAAATATGATGCTAAGCAAAGTCAGGAAAACTATCTAGTCAGAACTGACAGGTTATAGTTAAGGAATATAAGAGGAATCTCAAACTTATTATGTATTTTTATTATTATGAGGACCATTACAGTGCTTAGATTTCTTTTGAGTTAAGCTTAACATCACATAATTGCATGCTATAACCCTATGGTTTCCTTACAGTTTCTAACCTAATACTGGGCATAGAAGAGCACTGTTTGCCCTCTTCTTGTTCCTTGTAGTGGTGTTTTCCTCTTGTATATTTTCCTTTTCTTTTTTTTTTTTTTCTCTTTTCCCCACCTTAGAAGTTTCCAAATAACTTGTTTTGTTCCATGTCTCAGTCATTTTCTAGGAATCAACAACTAAGCAGCTGTGACCTCTCAGTCTGAGCATGGTCCTTAGTGTTGAAGTCAACAGAACTGAAAAAGGTTCTTAAGTGTTTTTCTGAGTAGGAATGGACAGTGACCACAGAGCAAGTGTTTGTACCAAGTACTTGGTAGGAAATGCTAATATGATATTCTTCTTTTTTTTTTTTTTTTTCCTAATGGGATTCCCTGTCTGGTAACTAATACAAAATCCTTTCATGTACTTACAAACAGCTATGAAAAAGTTCAGTCTTTATGGATGAGTTTTTTAATATTGTTGGGATAGAAAAATAATAAAGTAGAGAAGTTACTGTTATGTTGTGATTTCTAGTTAAAGAAAATATTTTATAAATCATAAAAATATACATAGGAATAGTGAAGACTGTGTATACACTATAGAAATCTGTTTTCAGAAACAGTGCCTCAGATATGCACTTCTGGCTTTACCAGAAACACTGAGGAAACAGTATATTTGGATATACAAAAAGCAGCAGAATATCATCCCTCTGATAGTTGAAAAATTGGTTCTAATTTCCTTTCTAAATTGGTCTATAGCCAGGATTTGTCTAGCAGACTTTTCAGCTCTGCTGACTGTACATAAGATATTCCAGTGTCTATTTTTGGGCTTTTTTTTCTCTTTCCAATTGAGGCAAAAAGAAAGTGGAAAAAAGACTTCATATTAGGGAGTAGCAATAAACAAGTACTGTAAAAGTTTATTAGAATACTGGTCAATGGACTCTTATCTCACCATTTAGCATTTTACAAATGAAATTATATTGTCTGACTTAAAACTTTATTTTAACTTAGTGTCTGGGTGCATGAAGAAAAGGAGGGCTGAACAGATGTAGTTGATAATCTTTTTGGCTAAGGAATTTTTTAATTTATCAATTTTCCTATAACTTGCTGCTTTCCAGAGCCTCAGGAAAAGTAAAATCATTTGTACTGACGTCATCACACTATAAGTCTTGAATTAAAAGATCTGCACATCTTTCTTCAGAGGCTTCCTGTCAGGATTGTGATGCTCTTTCTTCCCTTCTTTCTTTCTTGCTTTCTTTTCTTTCTAAAATATACTTATATGGAGGTTCATTTCTCTGACAGTTTTGGAAATTGGCTTATGCTAGAGGCAGTACAACAACAAGTGAAGGCACACCCTTTTGTGGCACTGAAAACTGACTTTTTCTAGTGTTTGGCTCCTGTCATTGTCATTCTGTCTGGGCCAAGTTGACACACTGGATCCAGAAAATGTCTACTGTCAATTCTGGGGAGGTTTTTTGGCAGGAAGTGGAAGGGGGATTGCTTTCCTTTGTAACTTGGAGAAGGTACCAGCTGCTATGGGCAGATCATAGCTGACACATCTTCATCGGTTCCAAAATTTCAGGTACCATAGCATTTAAGACCCACCCAATTCTTGTCCGTAATGTGCATTTTTTTGGCTCTAAGGACTAAAATTATTAAATCCAGATTAAATGTCTTGCTTGCTCTGTTGTATTTTGATGAATTTTTGATGAAGATGTATTTTGATGAAGTTGCCAGAATAAACATCTGGGAAGGAAGCCTTCTACCCTATAAGTAAGCAAAAGTGAATTAAATATATCATGCAGAGCTACACAGCTGCTTTTTATCTTTAGGTTTAATAAGCAATCTGATTAATTCCATCTTTTGTTAACAGGAAATATCATAGAATCATAGAATCATTAGGATTGGAAAAGACCTCAAAGATCAGATGAATACCACCACAATCACTAAACCATATCCCAAAGAGGCACATACACTCCTTTTATGAACACTTCCAGGGATGGTGATTCCATCACCTACTTGGTCAGCCTGTTCCAATGCTTAACTGCTCTTTCAGTGAAAATATTTTTCCTAATATCCAACCTGGTGCAACTAAAGACCGTTCCCCCTTGTCCTATCACTATTTGCATGGGAGAAGAGGCCTTTTGTCACCTAATTTAGAAACTTTGAAGAATGGGTGTAGTCCAGTCCAACTAGTAAAGGCAATTTGTGGGAGCTTCCCTGGAGTGTTATAGTCACACCCTGCTTACATGCAATACATCAAATGAATATATCTTAGCAAAAAAAAAATTGAGGTCCCACATGACTATTCTTTATGTATGAAAAGTTAATATGTGATAAAGTGTCAGGAACACTCTTTAATAATTTGAAAAAATCTGAAAACCTCTTTCAACATTTTTTAAATATTTTTTTTATTCCTTTGGTGACTCAAAAAATAAAAAACAAACAACAAAAAATACTTGCACTTCTATTTAAAAAAAGGTATGTTAAGATTTCATGGGGCTTTTTGTCAATGGAGTTAGATGGAGCTATGATAATTTATATCTCCCTAAGAATCTGGTTCCCCTGAAGTCAGATTTGATAGTCAGGTGTTATGGTCACCTCATCACAGGACTGTTAAGGTTGGAAAAGAGCTTTGAGGTTGAGCCCAACCATTAACCCAGCACTGTCATGTTCACCACTAAACCATGGCCACAGGTATCACATCCACGTGCCCTTTGAACTCTTTCAGAGATGGTGATTCCACCACTTACCTGGGCTCCTTGCACATCATATTCCACACCACAGAGAAGGTCTGCCAACATAGAGTCAATTGTGAGAAGTAAAGACAGACAAACAGGGAGGAAGGGAGAGGCAGATGAAGGAAAGAAAGAGGGGAAGAGAAAAATAAGGGAGGAAGGGGACAAAAATGGGCCTGCCTTTATTGGTAGCCCACAGAAAATGACTGAAATATATATTGGAATGTTAATATTGAAATGGGTTATGCTATACTAAAAAAATTTGAAGACCTAATGGAGGAAGTGTTAACACTTCATGTTTCCCCAGCTTTCTAGCTCTAGGGAAGGTTTCAGTTTCCTATTTAACATTTTCAAAACTGGTGTGAGGTCTCAGACTTCTTCAGCTAAAGTCTAACACTTTGGGTTTAGCCTGAATTTATAATAAATAAGCAGTTTAAATGCTCAATTTTACAATCATTACAGAGCAGAAGGCTGAGTGCAAGTTACAGTATTTCACAATCAATATTTGACACAGGGAACCCACATATTTTTCACTTGACATAAAAATAGCTAATTAAAAATGAAAAGGCCTTTTAATGTTGTGATACTATTAGAGTTCCATCTCCTATATGTCACTTGATTTGTTTTCTTCTCTATCTTCCTTAACTCTGTTTTTTATCTGGAAATACATACTTTCTATTAGGACATATTGCTGGCAAATGTGTTGATCACCTAATTCATGAAGACAAAAGTATGAAGAAGCTAGGAATTTTAGATTTGGTTTTGCACCGGCTGTTTTGCAGCCAACATTCCACTTGGGACTGAGGCTATTATTTTGTCTCTTGAAGTTGGGTTACACTTTTAGAGGCTGGAGGAGGAGAAAACCAGCAGTCTTGTTTCTGAAGCTACATCTGCATTAAAAAGGTTCTCAGTCAAGAACAAGACAGGCATGGACAGTGTGAATTATGGCCCATAGGATGGAATTCTAAGAAATCAGATGTTAATTTATCTATGAATATCCTTTCCTCTTTAGTTTTGACTGGACATTCAAATTTTTGGATGGTGAAAATTATGAGGGCAGAAACCAGCAACAAGGAGCCTGACCAAGATATCTTCAAAGCCTTGGACAAATACCCAAAGGCAGGAAGCCTTCCAAGGACCATAAGAACTGATCCCTTATCCCATCTGCAGACATCAACCCATCTCCGGACCTCCAGACACTAATTGCATTTGACAAGACTCGTGGTTTCTGTGTATTCCCTGCCTTGTACCCAAAACCTGTTTGGCAAGACCTATTGTTCCCCTCCACCGTGTGTCCATGAATAATGGATGAATGTCTTCTGCTCTGTTTTCCCTTAGTTAACATAATGTATCCTCTGGATTAGCTTAGCCCGTCCCTTCTTTAGCATAACCCAACCTTCTAATTACACCAAACCTATATTATACTGAATACTTTTGAATAAAGTGTCTTTGTCTTCCCCCTGGGACAGAGTCCGTAGTTATTGACCGTAACAGAAAATTGCCTGAGATTAGTCTCATTCAAAATATTTACCTCACTAAGCCAAATCCTCAGGTATGTGTTATTCCAACATAGCACCACTGAACCTAATTCAGCTTCCTTTGTCAAAAACATTTGAAACGCTTTTGGAATTTTAGAGAAAACATTGAATTTTTCTGAATATAGTCATATTCCCCAAATATTAGACATCTCTGAATTATTATTGTTTAACTGAGAGATCAGAAAATGTCCAAGCTAGAATGAATAAACCAAATACATCCTGCTCTTTGCAAGGAAAGAAAATCCAGATCCGGGTGCTCATAACCGCCATGGGAAATGTGTCATACTCCCAAGAGTTAAAGAAGTCAGCAGAAATACTTACGGAGTAACACACAGCTAAATGGCAGAACAAGAAATCGGGATTTGGATTCTTTTATTTAAAACAGAAATCTCAAAACTGAGAACCTGTGATGTTTGAACAATGAAAACTTTACAGTAAATCATGGAGAAGTCAGAGCCAGTACCTCCCAGCAGGAATGCTCCAGTAAAAAAATCAATTTGTCCTATTTGCAAGAGCTCACCCTCTCATGGTGCTTAAGAGCTTACTATTTTTCTAATCCACCAGGAACCCACAATAAGTAACAGGTAAACTGTTTTGGGTCACCCTTTTTGCAGTGCCAAGTACTCTCAGTGCTGTTTCATAACAAGCAGAACCTGACTAGAATAAAAATATGGTATTTTTCATGCTCTCCATGCAGTTTGAAAACAACAGCATGATCCCCAAGCAGATTGGCAGATAAACGGCATCAGAGCACTCTCTTGGCAATATGTGTCTCTGTTAGGGCCCAAAACTCTTTGAGCAATTTCAGCTGTCAGGTTGCAGCAGATGAGCCAACTGTTATCCTGCTCAAACCCATAGGCCTGATTAACACCTGCACTGTCGCTCTCATATCTGCAAGGAGGTAACAAACCTGTTCAACAGCTGTGTAGGTGAAAGTATACCCTGTGGTGTGTTTCAGTATCCTGCTATTTTAGAGAGCAGCACTTAAAGAGCACAGCACAAATCTAATGAACTGCTTAATGCTTCTGTCTGCGGTGATGACTTTCTGCGTCTACAAGAACTTCCAAGGTATTTCTTCCCCACGGGATCACACTATCACAGAATATGCTGAGTTGGAAGGGATCCACAAGGATCTTCCAGTGTAACCCTAAGTCCTGCACTGGACCATCCCCCAGAGTTACACCATGTGCCTGAAGAGTATTGTCCAAATGTTCCTTGAACTCTGTGAAGCTTGGTGCTGTGACACTTCCATGGGGAGTCTGTTTGGTCCCAACCACTCTCTGGGTAAAGAACTTTTTTCTAATATTTAATCTAAACCTTCCCTGACACAACTTCAGGCCATTCCCTCAGGTCCTGTCACGGGCCACCACAGAGAAGAGATCAGTGCCTACCCCTCATCTTCCCCTCACGAGGACACTGCAATGAGGTCTCCCCTCAGTCTCCTCTTCTCCAGGCTGAACATGAAAACTATGAATAGATTTGAATATAGTCCAAATGCACAACCATAACCATCACAGTCAACTACACTAATAGCAGTTGGATTCTATTAACTGGTTTGACAGTTTTCTTAATAAAATAGCTCACATATTTCTTACAAAATTGTATGATAAAATACACACAGGTACTCCTAAAAAATCCAAGGTAGTGGAAAGAATCCAAAAAGTTTATTCTGAAGTCAAGAACACTAAAAACTTACAAAGAAAACCTTCATCAGCTACAAGCGCTCAGAAAGGCACACCTCCTGTTCCTTCTCCCGGCTGTATTATCACTGGCCACCTGTCTCTCTATGGACTGCAGGGGCCCAGTAGCATGTCTGAATGTCCTCTCTCTCTTCACAGACCAGAGAGAGAAACCTCTTTTGAAGGCGGAGGGAGAGTACAGCAACTGTTTTGAGAAAGGGGCAGGAAAGACTTTCGGAAGCGAAACAACTTCTCACAGAAAAATCTTATGGAAAAAGGGTATTTACCCCTAAAAAAACTCTAATCTTGAAAATTATGTACTGTAAAAGAATTTACAAAATGTGTGAAAGGTTTTTATTCTTTATAAAATATTAGTAAAAACTCAAATAACACACACACACACACACACACCCACACAAATCGTTCTCCATGAGATAATACAATTTTTTGTTTGTTTCATGGGAAACAAAAACTGCAGAAGGCAAAAAAAATCTATCTTTTGTTTGTTTTTTCCAACATTGACCCTTATTTGATTGCTTTTGTGGCATTTTTAGCACTTCTATAATGCTCTGGAAAACAGAAATAGCCTAGGAAGTCTAACTACTTTGTTTGCTTATATACTGCAGTCCTCTTTAATTCAATGAGGGATTTGCTGACTTTGAGCTCTTACTAAGCAATACTTAAATGCCTGGATCCTAGAAATGCTGAATTTAGGAAGAAATTATTATATGACTTTCAGGTGCATAAGACTATTTCCACAAAGAGCTATGCTTCCACAGTGGAAATGTTTTTGAGAGAAGCAGATATACTTTGCACTCATCTATGATTTTCTACACTGCAGAGGCATGAGTCTTGTTGCCTCTGTAAACTTATAAGCTGATGTAAGTCTGTTACTCTCAAGTCTTCCTTAATTTACTTGATGCTACACCAAATCACTCCGTGTTTATTTTTATAACATATTGAAAAGCTATGCAAAGGTATTTGTGTTGTAATTCTGACACTATACAGAATAGTTTCAGAAACAATGTGTAAGGTTGTAGTGCTCTAAGAAAATCTCGCTAATGGTCTTTCTCATAGTTATAAACTTAAATTGGCAAAGAATGCTAATAGAAATTTGCATATAGCAAATGACATTTTTCGTATTACTTAGTAAATTGCAGAGTGTGTCTGAAGCCAGACATAAGCAAAACAAACTTTAATTGTCAATTTAAGTGTGATTACTGTGATATTGTTTTTAAAATTCGATGTAGACCCTTCTAATAGGTTTCATAATAGCACAGACACGTCTTCTTATTCGAGATAAAACTGTCTGTAAACTGTTCCACTCCAAACAAAGGTTTTTATTTAAGGTACTTGGTTACTTGATCAATGGTGGAACAATAAGGAAGTCTAGAAAACTTGTCTTCTAATGAGCATTAGGATTTTCTGTCTTTACAAGCAATCTCTAGAGCAGTCACATGCACTGTTTCAAACCGTGATTTTGTTCCTCATCTTGTCATGGTGATATATAGAAACTACAGTCTTTTCCGTACCTAGTCGATTTTTTATAAAATTTCTCATAAGATGTATTGATGTTACAGAGATTCTTCTATGACATTCTCCATATAGGCTTTAAATATAGTCGTTTGTAGCTAGCACAAGATTCAGTAAACCATGTATTTGAGTGTATAGATATTTGAGCAATTATATATTTGGAGTATAGAATTACAGAATCATGGACTGCTTTAGTTTAGAAAAGACATTTAAGATCAACAAGTCCAGCGACTAATAATCCATCACTGCCAAGCCCACCACTAAACCGTGCCCTCAAGTGCCACATCTACATGACTTTTGAATCCCTCCAGAGATTGTGACTCCACCTCTTCCCTGGACAGCCTGTTCTAATGCTTGACATCCCTTCACATGAAGAAATTTTTTCCTAATGTCTAATATAACCTCCCCTCATGCAACTTGAGGCCATTTCCTCTTGTCCTGTTACTTGTTACTTGGGAAAAAAGACCAACCCCCACATAGCTGCAGCCTCCTTTCTGGTAGTTGTAGAGGGAAAAAAGGTCACCACTGAGCCATCTTTTCTTCAGGCTAAGCAGCCCCAGCTGCCTCAGTGCTCCTCATGAGACTTGTGGTCCAGACCCTTTCCCAACTCTATTGCCCTTTTCTGGACACACTCCAGCATTTCAATGTCTTTCTTGTCAGGAAGACGCCCAAAACTGAACACAGGATTCAAGGTGTGGCCTCGCCTGTGCCAAATACAGAGGGATGATCACTGCCCTGATCCGGCTGGCCACACTGTTTCTGATCCAAGACAAGACGCCACTGGCCTTCTTGGCCACCTGGGCACACTGCTGGATCATGTTTAGGTGCTGTCACCCAGCATCCCCAGGATCTTTTCCTCTGGGCATCTTTCCAGACACTCTTCCCCCAGCCTGTAGCACTGCATGGGGTTGATGTGACCCAAGGGAGGATCCAACACTTTGCCCTGTTGAACCACATACAATTGGCCTCAGCCCATCAATCCAGCCTGTTCAGCTCCCTCTGTAGAGCCTTCCTGCATCCAGTAGATCAGCACTCCCACACAACTTGGTAACACCTGTAAATCTACCTTGGGTGCCCTCGATCCCATCATCCAGATCATCAATAGAGATATTAAATAGGACAAGCCCAAGTATTGAGCCCTATGAATAGCCACTAGATGGATTTAACTCCATTTATCTTCACTTTCTGGACCATTCAGCCATTTTTTTTCCTTAGGAAATTGTGCAAGCTACCAAGCCATGAGCAGCCAGTTTCTCCAGGAAAATACTGCGGAAGAAATTTTGACACTGAGGGTTGATGTAAGTATATATTTTTGAGGTAGGTGTCTAACAGTGGAGTAATAGAACAGACAAATCTCAAATGTCACTTTCCATTTTCTTCATTAGCTCATAAATTCCGGTTCATTACAATGTTGTAATTAGAATTTCACTATTATTATCCAAGTGGAATAATTCCAACGTTCCTGAACAATAGGGACCTCAAGGCAAAGCCTATTACCACTAACTGATCTTAATAAGAGTTTCAACGTCTGAAAGCCACTTACTGGCAAATGACAGAAAGGACAAGAAAATAATGATTCGCAAACTTTACAAAAAGCCAAGAGACTTGATAATATTTATATGTTAAAAAAATTATTTGGATATGAACAATATTTTGAAACCCAGTCAATAACAACTACAACAACAACAACAACAATAATAATTTACAAACAGTCAAAACACCAAACTGGTGAAACACTCATGTCATGTGGTGCTTCAAAAAAATAAATCACAACTTTTTCTTCAACTGTATGACAGATCTACAACACTAAATGAATGCAGTCTCTACACCCATCACACAGCTCTGTACAAACCTTATCAATGAGAATACAAAGTTGAGGCCTCTTGATAGTTCTTAATTAGCCTCCTTGATCTTCCGCATTCTAGATTCTGTCTCAATACATGAAACACTAAGAGAAGATCCTAAGCTGAGTAGACAGAAAAAGTGACAGAAACAAAGTTCTTCAAAATGGTTTTAAGGAACACAATGTAACTGAAAATCAAGTCCTTCAGAGTCAGGTTATTTACAGTATTATGGCATAAACAGACTAACAAACACAAAGCCCTCCCAGAACTTCAGATCAGATTTTTGTGGCTTGTTTTTATTTTTAATCCTGAACCCACTGGAAATATTTTATTGCTTTTAAAAACTAAACATGGAGCCTGAGATCTCTAAAGAACTGACAAAGAGATAGAGAAAAAAAATAGGAACTCCATTTATGACCAGCTATTTGCTGGTCAGCTTTTAGAAATCAAGCTATATTGCCAGTCTTGGAGAAACTGGGTGTCTAAGACAACTAGGTAAAAGACCACACATGCATTCCGCAGAGATTTGAATGACTTTTTACAGCAGATATAGCCATTAGACCTTCTCCACGGACGCCCCCTTGTCGCGGGGGAGAAGCTTGCGTGCCCTTATGAGGCTGTGAGCTATGCTGGCGGTGGTTGTGCCTCCGGTAGGGTCTCCCATGCTAGTCAGGTCTCAGCTGAAGGGTCAGACAAAGTGTGTCCATGGGCAGGATGGGCTCACCAGCCTCCCGGCAACCGTCCTAGGAGAAGGACAACTCTAAATCCAAACCCGGGCAGATGGAGCTCGCTTAGCCCTGTAAGGCCATCCATCTAAGAGAAGGACACTCTAACTAAACCTACATCCTGAGGACTTCGCTGCCACCGTCCAAGCTTGCTAGGCCCTGGCAGATGAACCTTAGGACTAAAGGGTGGGGCCAGTTCCGCGCACGCTGCGCCTCACCTAAAAAATCCACTGCGCAGGCTCGAAGGACTCACCCGCACTGCAAAAAGCCCTGCAGCGACAGGCGAGGGACGAAACGGTAGGTGATAAGGTGCACTGGAAGCCGCAGACCCAACCCTGCATGCAGGCGGTT
>VWZG01003879.1:231428-246380 GCA_013396735.1 Grallaria varia | reverse complement strand
TTTATTGGCATATAAATAAAACAAAATCAAAATAACTGCTTCATTAACATCTCCTGATCAGATCCTCACCCGAGTTTGCCGGATTCCTAGCTGGGAAAAACAGAAGAAAAATCAACCATTCACTAAGAAACAAAAAGAAAAACCTTGTAACATTGCAGTGTTAAAACCTGCTTTTTGATTCATGAATTAACAATTTGACTCTGGAGTCAGTGAAAATTAATAAATACGTTCAAACTATAAAGTACTGTGCAAATAACTTGCAGACACCAAAGCACTCCAACTAATACACAGCTGTGAAGATGTTTCTGAAGAACGTGCTTTCATATCTCTGCCTTTGTGAATATTTGTACAGTTTTGTATATACGTACATACATATAGATGTATCCAACTTACTTTATGTATGTTTACCTTTTTAAAAACTTTCATTGTTATTATTGATTTATACCAGAGTTTACATTAATCCAATGTGTTAACACACTAGGACAATTAATATTCTGTATGGAAAAAATTCTGACAAGAGAAACTTGCTCTGGAATTTACCAGTATATTAACACTGGATGTGTACTAAACCTTGCTCAATGAGCATGCATTTGGCTTCAGACGAGTTTAACTGTAATACAGTCACTGTGTGTAGGTGCTTTCCAGCGCTACTATGGCTTTCTGACTTTTTTGCAAGATCAACACTGCAACAGGATCATGAAAGTCCTGGGAGCCAAAGAATGATAGAAATATTCTTTTTCTCTGCTTTATATTCCTCCATTTGATAGCAGCAGTGAAACCGTGAGTGCCCTCCTGACCACTCCACAGCTCAGTTTTATTTCTCATGCTTTCTGGTAGACTCAAGTGAAATTAGTGAGATACAGGACAATTCAACTTGCAGTTGTCATGTTTTTGAGGTCCACAGCAATGATGCGGTGTATTAGACCACAAGCAAAGATTATGGGGATTTCCTGCCCTTTCAGAAAAGCCACAATTTCTTGTGGCTAATAGTGAAATAAAGTGAAACATCAGTTGTATGACAATTTTCAACTTTTTGGTCTACTTGATGAAAAATGAGTTAAAAGGCATTTCCAAAGGTAAAGTGGCTTGCAGAAAGAAATTAGCCTTCCTAGTCACTGTGAATTCAAGTAGTTTACTGCCTGCATCTCCAGTACTAAACTATACACTGGTTTTCTATTCACTGGGGGAGGCAAAAAAAGTACACAGATTAAATATTTCTATACAAATAGCAAAATCCATCATTGTCCCCAAATTCATCTTATGTATATTTTATTTTGTTAAGTACAAGCCTAAATCCCTTCTCCTCCAGTTGTAGATTTTCGCCTTGGATCTATTATCCGTTGTCAGGAAAAGGATCTATCATTGGCCCTGAGATTAGCTCAGTTGGTTAGAGCATGGTGCTAAAAATGCCAGGGTTGTGGGTTTGATACCTGTGTGGGCCATTCACTTAAGAGCTAGACTTGATGATCCTTGTGAGTCACTTCCAATTCAGAATGTTCTGTGATCTCAACAAATGTAAGGTAGAAAAGCTGGCTAATGTAACATAAATCTCTGTGAGATGCGTCACCTTAAGCGCGTGCATGAACACACACAAAGGGTTTCACCAAACTGTAATACATTGCTTCAAGACCAAATAGATGTCTGTATAATAACTCGTTTTTCCTATCCTCAGAGCTGCATGAGCACTGTATTACTCCTTCTGAAGTTAAAGTATGCTCAGGTTCACAGTAGTTGTCCTACTTTCCTATAAGAGTCCATACAAACAGATAGAGATGGTGGTGATGGTATGGGAAAAATACTCAATTGACTTTTGTAGCCGTTTCAAGTCCTCCGCAGTGTGATACCACTTAACCTGGTGCTATTATAAGAACTGATTTAACCTGGGACCAATTCTGGCTTGTTCAGTAGCCCAGAAATTGGAACTAATTGTTCTTACATTTTTATGAGTGTTAGTGCCCAAAAGCTGGAATTTGTCTCAGTCTGCCTTTCAGATTGCTGTAAAAAGTTGCTCTTTCTTATTTTGAGAGTGAAACAAATAATTGATAGTGATATTTGAAACAGATGAACTACAATTGTGCTTGGTTTAAAGAAAATAAACCAGTAAACCAGTCAAATATTGAGAGCTATCTAAGACATTTCCAAAGAAAGGTGTCTTGCATTTACATTTCTCCAGTGACCTTCTACAGTAAAGCTCCATGATACATAAATTAGAAGAAATCACTTGGATATGGAGAGGAATAGTGTGATAGGTTGCAAGTAGAAAAATTATTTGTAAAGAGGGACATCTGGAAAAATGTCTCCTTCATGTTTTCCTATAAATAATGGAGAAATTTTGCATCATGAAGACAAATAAAGATTTGCACTGCCAGACCTATGACCTCATTCAAACTCTTCATTTTGTAATAATAAATTGATTTTCAATTGGAAATGAAAAGTGTTCATTCACCAAAATTTAATCAATGTGACAAAATCATAAAACTCAGTATGTTCTCCTGGGTTCTAAAGTAAAGAATTTATTTTATAGCTTTCGAGGCTATCCACAGAAACTTATTCCCATAACTACCTTAATTTCATATATATTTATATAATATTGGAGTTGGACGAGTTTTCCAAGTTACTCACTACTATATTAGTTTGTCTGGCTCTCACTACATTTTCCTGATATATTGTAGAAGTTAGATTCTTGACAAAAGAATTGAACAAAAAGGAAGAGCTTCAAAAGTCCTGGTTATCAGAAACAGAATTCCAAAAACAATACATTTATTCCTGACTACTGAAATAAGTGAATTTGAACCCCATATCCAAATATAAACAAGTTAGATCATTCCTGAGTTATTATTCTGATAGGGAATGTTGGGAGAAAATAATTCTTTTACAAATACTTTTTATTTTGCTGTTGGCTTCTCTACTAAGGGGAAGCTGATTTTATGTTAGGATTGCAAATATCATGGCAGAGACCTTTAAAAGAAAGTTCATTCCTATGCATCTAGACACATACAGTTAGTCCTCCACGTATAGAAAAATGAATAATCCAAATTGCACCATGTAATTCCAAACCAGAGACCAGAATTCAGTCTTGTCTATAGAAAAAAATAACAGGAGCTGCCAGAGTTAGAGGTTAATAAAACAGAAAAGTTCAACAAAACACCGAGCAGTTTTTTGTTTGTTTGGTTGGTTTTTGTATCAAATTAGTTGACTAGTTACTGCTAGTTGTCTCAGCTTAAAATTTGATAAAATACAAAGATGAGGCAGATTCTGCCTTGATGCTGTTTTGTAATTTCCATATAGATTTAATTTTATTCAGCAAAAATTGCTTCTGTCTCCAAAAACATTCTGCAACATAGTATGTATTTCAAGCCAAAAATAACTTTCCCACCAAAATCACCCACCTCATTTGCAGATGGAGAAAGGTACAAGTTACAACACAGAAGGTTATTACTGCTGAGACTGTGGCTGCTGATCTACATGGACATATATGAACCTATGGAAGCAGCTGCTGGGTGCCCTTGTTTTCATGCAAATGTCCCCAGCAATAGCGGATTGGGCAGCAGATCCTTGGCCAAGGCACAAAGATGTACTGCAAACCCCCTGCTCTTCTATCATGCTGACAATCTGAAGCACCCAGCAGAGAAAAAGAGAATGTGCCTTGTAAACAAATTACTTCTTCGCTTATTATCTAGTGGGGAAAATAAAAATAAAAAAAAAAAAAAAGAAAAAAGGAATAGACAGGAGAAAGAAATATTCAGTGCTATTTAGGGGCAAACTCTGGCAGCTGTGCAAGGCTTGTCTGATGCTGAGTGAGATACAAAACAAGAGCTCACTTCCTTCCCTACAGTTTTGTATAAATACAGTCCTGAGGCAGGAGAGGAACAGGGCATTGAGTAGAACCTGAGTCCTGGCTTTCCAAGAGTCTAGTGATACCCTTTCCTAGTGCATGGTCCCAGTTAAGGGAATGAGACATGGTGATTGGTGCTCACTGCTCTGCTTGGAGGTTGTTTCATGGTGCTCCATTGCCGGGGATAGCAGTGGTAGCGCAGAGGGTAGTTGGAGGTGTTCAAGCTTCAGCAAACTGGGCACTGCATCTGCTTGAACACACACAAATACCCCTATAAGCCCAAGCAGATAGTCTGGACAGAAAGAGTCTGTGGGTACCCAAAAGAACCTTCAAGCAATGATTTTCCTTCAGGCCCGTAATTCATTTTCCAACATGGACATCCAAATGCTGTAATTTCACACTCAATATCTCTGCTCTTAAATTGTTGATGCTTTCAGGCAGAGATTTATACTCATACTTTAGATGTGTGTCCGTCCTTGTGTATCATGGCTTTGAAACATACATGTGCTTTTAATCCCCCCAAAAAGAGAAATATTCTTTACAAAGTTCCCAAATTCTCTGAGAGCAGTACAAACATTTTAAGCACTACTAAAGCTCATGTGGACATAGGCCAAGCAATGTGAACCTCTTCACTACTTTAAGCATCGTGCAAAAGGACCAATTTACAACAGCAAAAGATATTTACCAAAAGCCTAACTCAGGCAAATGTTGCTTATGGGATGGGAGATAGCTCCTGCCTCAGCCTTCTATGTGATGGCTCCACTGTTGTGAAAATTCAAAAGCTTTATGAAACACCCAATATGAGATATTTGCTGCCACTTATGCAGGAAGAACTGTTGTCCTTGTAACCAAAGAAGCTTACTAAGTTCAAACACCCATTTATCATGCCATTAACTTTGTACTCAATTTCATGAAGATGAAAGCATCCTTGTGAGCGGATCTCACTGCTGAGTTAAAGCTCAAATAGTTGTCCATTGTTCCTTTGCTACATTACACAAGTTCCTGGTGACATTCAGCTAATGAATTTTCTTGATGATTAACTACCCATTCTGTGTGGTCATTGTAATGGAAACATCAGCTCCTGTTACAAGTGAGGTGGATGTGTCATCACTACAAGTGAGCCAGTTGTGATTTTTTTTTTTCCTTCTTCTCCACCTCTTCCTCCTCCTCTTATTCTCCCTCCCCTTCCTTTTTCTTTCACAAAGTCAAAGCAAAGCAAAGCTTGGGAAAATATCATCAGAATTCAAGAGTGTGCTGAAAAAAAAACCGCTGCTCTGCTGAGCAATAAAATGTATTTAGATACAGCTTTCTCATTAACTGTTGAATTAGAAGAAAAGTGAAATGCAGAAAGGGGTATAAATTAGCTCCTGTTTGGAGTTTTTACATTTATGTTCATTATAATTGTAATTACACACAGCATGATCTAGAAGTGAAAAAAAGAAAAATAAGGAAGACCATGTAGACATTGTAGACATATTTCTCTGAGAACAGGTCTTATAATTAAATGTGGTTATTCTCTTTCTTTTCCTTTGCCCTTTTTCATTGCTGTTCACATTCTGAGAATGCTCTGCTGTTGCTTAAACTTCACTGACACCTTGTGGCACTGAAATAGAAGGATCCTAGCAATAAATTACCTTGTTTGCCTTCAAAGAACTGCTGCTCTCTTTTACTCAAGAAATGTTTAGTGCTTACTCACATGATTGCTTGCAATCTGACACAATCTACCTAAAATTTTGAGATGCCATAACAGAATCAGAACAGTTTGGTTTGGAAAGGACCTTAAAGGTTACATAGAATAACATTTTGTCCCGTAAAACTGAATGTGTGTGAAGTCTGTTGACTAACAAGCCCATGTGTGTAAGCATGGACACTCAGACCCTCTCTTGCAGATGTGGACCAAGAGAAAACACCATTGTTTTCTGAGCTGGTGTTTTATCACCTCGGCAACAGCAAAGCATTCAGAAAAACTTCAGGTCTTTTCATTTCTGAAAATGATGACAAGATACAGGCAGCAATCATCAGCTGAATAAAGATCTCTTAGTGAAAGTCCACGTGCAGAATAGAGAATTCAGCAGCAAATTAGGCTCCAGTTAACTCCAAATGAATATATTTTTCATCTAATCAAAAGATAAGGAAATAGTTTGTGTTGATCCACCGGAGGCAAAGTAAAAGCAAAGTATTGCTATGTATAAAGAAGTTTACAAGGGGAGGTAGCAACAGTGGGTTTTTTGTCTGTCATTGTATTATTCTCCCACTGAATGCTCCTAAATCCTGTGAGTATTATCAGAGGTTTTATGCTCATATCAAAGGAAACCACATCTCCCTAGGAAACTATAAGAAAATAAGCACTTAAACTCTGAAGATGAAGCGGAGTTTCTATCATATTCCTGTTTGTGTTATCCACTGCTACTGCACCATCTGAAAATATCTTGTAATATTTTATTTATCTGCACAAGACCCTGCAGAGATAGAGAAATACTATTATACTTATTTTACAGACAGAGAATTGAATCAGAGGAAGATTAAGTCGGTTGTCTAACCGGAGAGAAAAAGGATGTGAAGTGAGGTATTCCAATGAAAGCAACAAATGAAAGTGAAGCAGACAGACAGTCTCTGAATTGGCCAGCACATTGGTGTCCAATTTATTTGTTTTGTTCCATTCTTTCTTCATATAAGCTGTTTATATATCTGATCATAGAACCACAGGACCATAGAATAGTTTGGGTTAGAAAGGACCTTAAATTTCAGCTGGTTCCAACCCCCTTACCATGGGCAGGGACTCCTTTCACTAGGTCAGGTTGCTCAAAGCCCCCTCCAACCTGGCCTTGAATGCTTCCAAGGATGGGGAAGAGTTCAAGTGTCCGTCCCGTGGTGTTTGCACAGATGCAGAAAAATGGAATCTAAAGGAACTTCCACTGAGACACTAAGGAGGAAAAAATAGGGAACACAGACTGACTAAAATAAAACAAAATAGTCTGATTTCTGAAAGCACTTGGCTTTGGGAAAATATCTTTTCTTAAACATATTTTCCAGCTCTTACTTACACTTCTGTGTGCATCAGCTATATCTGAACTTTTGTGTGAGGTTTCTATAAGGGTTTCATAAAACCTGCTTTATTTCCATGTTATGCTTGCAGAAAGACATTAAATTATGACGAATGAACTTTATCAAACCAGCAGTCTGAAATTTTAACAGTTGCATCCATGATGTCAAATACTTATTATTTGTGCACAGGTCTTTTCCTACCCTGAATGTACAGTATACCTATAATGCTAAGAAAAGGAAATCTAAAGTAGTTCAATCACTTGAATTTTGCCACGGTCAGTTTTTAGTCTTAATTGGTCTTTTTTGCTTCTATGCTCCAAGCAGAGCTGGCAGTAAAGGCATGCCTGAGGGACACGTTGTTGAAACCTGTGGTACCTAATGAAGGATGAGTAATTTTCTAGTAAAGCTAACAAAAGCAGTTGATAAAGTATACCTATTATTGTATGAGGATACGGCATCATTGAAATATATCTTATAAAACCAGACCTTCTATTAAGTAAAAATCCTCTGGGCTTCTAAAGCTTCCTTTCCCAAAAATGAGCCCAGCATAATTCTATACAGTTCCTGGGAAATATTTCAGCAATGAAATAACAAATGAATAGATTTCATGTATCAGTGTGTTGATTTCAAGGAGTCTGGCACTTCAAGAATCTTTTCACAAGACACTATTATATTACTTCTTGATTTCCACTCTAATATTTGCATTCCTTTCTGCCACTAAATTTTCTTTATTTTGTTCTATTTTTTCATACTTCCCATGTCTTCCACTTAAGCAACTAATACTTAGGAACAATGAGATAAAGCTCCACCATACCACCTGCTTTAACAGACTTAACCATGGCAAAATACAAATTTAGGTTAATAATGGGAAAGCTTTAGTACATACAGGAGAGCTTTGACCACTCCCATATATTTAACTGTTTGCCTTAACAAATGCAAAGCCCTCCACGTAGGAGAGTTTAAAAAAACGCCATTCTGAAGTATTAACGTTTGGAGATTGACCATGTAACAGTTCCACAGAAAAGTCTTGAGGTATGAGCCAGCAGTGTGCCCTGGAAGCAAATAACACCAGTATCCTGGGCTCTAAGAGCAGAAAAAGATCCAGGGAAGGAATTATCCCTCTGTAATACTCGTGACACCGCATGTAGACACTGCACCCACTTTTTGGTACCACGGTGCAGGAAAAGCACCAGAAAATTGGAGTGAGTTCATTTAAGGGCCACCAAAATTATGGGGCTGAAGTACTTGCCCTGTGTGGAGAAACCATAGGAAGTGGGCTTGTCCAGCCTGCAGAAGGGATGGCTTTAAGGGAACCTTAAAACAACATCAGGTGCCTACAGAAAGGTCATCAAGAAGAGAAGAAAACATTGCGTTGTGGGGTCATGAGAAATCTTGACCACATAACAAGGATTCAAATACTGAACACATGGTCCAGAGAAGCTGTGAGATCCCCATGAGACCTCCATCACAAGAGGCTTTCAATACCCAGCTGCACAATGCTCTAAGAAAATTGGTCCAAATTCAGTGCTGACCTTGCTCTGAGTAGGGAGTTTCCCAAGGTCTAAACCTAACTGAATGACTGACATACTGTAAAGATATGTTATACTTACCTTTACTGATTGTTTAAAATATCTTAAAAATATTCAGTGTCCGCAATTTTAACTTCTTGTTGGCATTTTAAAAAGAAATACTTTAAACTGTTCTAGAAAAACCAACTTCTTGAAAAGAATAACTGATGATTTGGGTAATTTCCATCAGAGTAACCTCACATTTTCTGCACCAATTTTGTTGCAAATAACAATTTTTCAAAGAGGTAGGCTTCTACATAAGGTAATTCCTTCTTATGGTGACTTAAATTACTTGTAAGTTTAGAAAGTGTAAGGACATAGAGGCAACTATCTGCTTTGATTTTGGCAGGGTTGGCTTGGACTGATTTTTTTCATTAATGACATATTTCACAAATTACATATTCCAATAACTATCCTAAGGAATTATACAAAGCAGAGAAAATTCATTCATTTTGGAACTCACCTATTTCTTTTTTTGCAAAAATACAGATGGGTAAACTGACTACAAAACTATTCATGCAGAAGAGATTTCAAGGGACAATGATTTATTTATACTTAAGAGATTTCTAACTGAAAACATCCCTTTTGCAAGAAAAGAGATGCCAAAAACCCAGAAGGAAGGTTGATTTTGCATTGCAAAGCACCTTTTCCCAATCTACTGAAGTTCATGTCAGGTTTTGGAAGCCTGCATTCTTCAATGTGTTTGATGTAGGTTCTTGGGAAAAAAATGAGATACGTGTTGAGGGGAAGCCTCATCTATTTTAGACTTCTACTGAGATCTGAAATCAGTGGGATATTTTTTAATCCTTCTTTTCTTCACACTGAGTAAACTTTTTACATATTTCTGAGTTTCACTACAAATATTTCTGGAATGTTCTTATTTCATGGTACACTGGGTAATTATTAGAGGTACCACTGCTCTGCACAAACTGACTTCACTTTTGTGCTAATTCAACATAAACCTACATTTGCACCACTGCTGCTCACAGCAAGTCAGCTCCTAAGAGTTACTTAAAGCATCTGTAGTTCAGCATGCCTGTGAATCCACCATAACACAACATTCTATTTCAAAGTAAGAGAAGAAATCAGGTTATTAAATGTACAATATGATGTGTTATGCTATTTGCCATGTACCTTTACTCTATTTTAACAACATTAACAGCATAAATGTTTCTGTTTGCTACTACTAAAGAGCTTTAAGAGCTATTATAAGGATGTTTTGAGAAATATAGTGAAGTTCAGCATAATGTCATGACCGACTAAAAGGACACTCATTATATTCTTAATTTAGTCCAATTAATACATTTCAGATTTACATTAAAATAGCTGGAGAAACTTTTTATGTAAAAAAAATTGGTGTTGGGAATACAAATATTAGAGTGTTTTAGAGGTGTGGTTTCAATACTTTGTGCACTTTCCCTCCAAGCATTGATTTCCTTTTCATTCCACTCCGTCAAAAACTGATTTATTTCAGAATGAAGGCCACTGGCATTGGCACTTGTGTTGTTAGTTACTGCCTTAAAAGCAGAGATTTGAACTTCCAGGGACCTGATAACCTGAAGAAACATTTAAAACAGTTACAGCAGTGTGTCCATGGAGAGAACATTTAGAAAAAACTTTTCCAAAATTTTTCATTTTACCAATTTGCCACAGTCCATCTTGGTGCACTTCGGCCAATTGTTCTATAGAAGTGTTCTTCAGCACATTTGAATACAACAAAGATCTTTCATGACTGAGACAATGTATTCCAACAAAAAACAAAATCGAGAAGATAATGATTTGAAAGCAAAAAGAGGGTGCAAAAATATACAGGAAAACGTAGATGTTTGCAGTAGTGATTCTCAAGATTTATTTCATCACAATGGACACATCACTTCCATCAGATTCAAAGACAACTTCTTACAAGCTGGGAGGAATTTGAACTTGGTTTAAATAGATTGGGTTTGCAGGCACGCTTGTTTCTTGTCTATTGTGATGTATTAGAGAAAGAAGTGCAACTTCATCTGCTTGCTTGCCCATAAAAAAGGATATTTTCCTTTGACATTCACGTTACCTAAATTAAAGTGTTCTGTACTAGAAAATGTGTTTAAGCAGCACTCCAAAAAAGTCAGAAATTTTAAAGTCACTACATTGAATCAATTTAGTGTTTACATAATCTTATCTTTTGCAAATATGAATTGCAGTGGATAGGGAGGTTATTTTGAGACCGGCTTATAGTAGAGAATCTTTTGGTTGCTGAGGATTTTGGAGGGATTTTTTCTTTGTTTTGGATTTTTGCTGGGGTTTGGTTGTAGGTGGGTTGTTTTTTTTTTTGACATATTAGAATAGTTTCTCAAAATATTAGTCTACAAGAGCCAGCCATGCAATTTCACAGGTAATAGCAGTAGGCACCAGCCAAGCAAGAATCCAATTTGTAAAAGCCTTCACTTTATCACACTACCCTAGAAGGATGCTGTATGTAGCAAGTACATAAGCCATTCATAATAAATGACCCCGAGGGAAAAGTGATTAATCATTTCAGTTGTTAATCTAGCAAGGTGAAACACATTCCAGTGGAAGAAGATAGCCTTACTGATACATATTTAGAGGCATGAATTCAGAGGCCAAAGTAAATGGGCATAAAATCTAGAGGTATGTAATCTATTTCAGAAAATTCTTTGTTAAAGGAAGGCCTTGGAGACTTCTTTTTAGAGCACAATCAAATGAATATTGCAAAAGAGTTATTTCTTCAGTCCATACATGAACTGGTCATATGGTTGAAATAAGCAACAAGCATAGATTCATGTTAAACAGATGGCACATGAAACACTTCCTTTCGTGCTCTGCTTCCCAAAGGGAAAAACAATTGACACACCAGATATGTCATGACGTATTGTCACAGTCTGCCCTGCGTTTAACTGCAGCATTACATATTACTGTTTTCTTGAAATGGGATGCTATAAAACAGTCTTGGTCTCAAAGGTCTCCCCACCAGCATGTGTTGGGTTTCTGTTTGCTTCTGTCTTCTTACAGAAATTTAGTGGTCAAAGTCAACTCAGACATCAGCAGATGCTGCAAAGAGCATTAATCCTTCCCAGCAGTCTTTTGCAGTGGTCCATCACCACTCATCTTGAACAATGGAAGCATAACATGAAACACAAATCTACTTGTGTGTTTATTTTTAAGTAATTAGTGAGGCATTTAATATGTGTCTGCAATCAGGCCTTGTATTGCATATAGCCACTGGAACTGTTCAGAACAAGATCTGAGCACCATGACAGTTAACATATTCTATCAGCTTCACTGGGCACTGGATTTCCACTTGGTATTTCTGGCAATGTCATAAAACATTTTGATGTTTTATTCAAGGAAGGGGTTGAGAGGAAAGAGTATTGATTTTTGTGTCTAATCTAGCATAAGCACACTGAACAACTCAGTAATATTCATGTGCACTAATACTCCATCATAATTTAAGTGTTATAGTGCATGGGTTTAATATTCTGTTGAGATGAGTCTCTGCCAAAGTTTCCATAAGGAAAGAGAAGCCACATGCTGATTGTCCCTTGCAAGGGCTGTGGAGTATCATTAAAGATGCTTGACTGTAGTAGATAATATACTGAGTATCAGCCAGTTATCAGAGCCAGTTATCATATAGACTTTTAACAGTTTCCCACAATCATTTTTTAACAATGTAATTGTTCCTCTAGTCTCTTCAACAAATGAAGAGTTTATACACTTTTATCAAAAAGAAAATATCATGATCTTCCCAGTTGTTTTCCTTACAATCATTTCTGCCTGTGAGTTTCTGCCCTGAAGTCCTGTATACTGAGATACTGTATTTTGCTATTGTCTGTTGAATAATTCCATTTACATTCCCAACTCATTGGAACATAATGTGCTTGTTATTTATAGCTTATGCTTGTCTCTCTGCATTATGATATTATTATTATTAATCCCCTTATCATGTAACAGTAACAGGTGATAAATCAGTCCTGTTACCAGTCTGTAATTGTTACTCTCTCAAGTGCTACTTTTTACCTCTGATAAAAATCTCACATTAAATTTCCTTCCTGTAAGATCCTTTAAATCACTGATTTGACTGAAGAGTGCTGCAAATGACCCATGTAGGGATTTTTCTATTTTAATCATCAATCCCTTATCTATAAGGCAGCTTTTCTATTTTCAGTTTGAGTCTGTTTAAAGCATTACGAAAAAAGACGGGATTGTTTTTTCCTTTTGCATTAAAGCGCTTCTGAATGCACAGTGATATAATTTTCTAAATTTCTGACTTTGTAACTTCAGTGAAAGGGATAGATTGGTTTTGGACAAAGACAATAACAAGGTGATTTTAAGATACCACCTACATGATCTTAGTTAGCAAACTAAAAATTATTATTTTTACAAATAATTCATATTGAAAGTTATTGGAAATAGAATTGAGGGAAGGCTAATGAACATCAAAACAGACATTTAAACATCAAGATCAAACTTCTTGCCTTTGCTTTCAAAGTCCTATATAGCTTATTCAGCTTACTACAGAGATGGTTGAAAGGTGACCTGATCACTTAATTGAAGTACATTAATAATAGCAATAATAGCTATTTAGGTGAAATTCTACTTGAAAAATGTGCAACAAAGACATTCTTGAAATTAGAAGCTGGAAAATCAAAATTTTAGATATTTAACCTCAGTAAAGCAATGCTTAGGGGAGTGAGAGAATTAAAATACTTAATACCTAACCAAGTTAACTTGAGATGGTTCAATGAAAGGACAGATGGAATATCTCACTTGTATATATTAAGAAAATCTTTTTTTTTTAAGAAACAATTGTAAAACATTGGAAAGATTGCCCAGGGAAGTAGTGAAGTCACCATTCCTATAATTGTTCAAAACCATGTAGATACAGCAATTGAGGTCATAGTTTAATTTTGCATGATTGAGGAGGTGATCGGGAGAAATCAGCATAGATTTATCAAGGACAACTCAAAGTCAATCCAATGATTGTCTTCTATGACAAAAATGGCTGGACCTCTGGCTGAGGAGAGAGCACTGGCTATCATCTACCTTGCATTCAGCAAGACTTTCGGCCCTGTCTCCCTTCCTGGAGACATTCAAGATTCTTTCTAAGCAATCTGGTTTGAATTCAGGTTTAAAAATGCTTTGAAGGGGAGATTGGAGTTGAGACCTCCCTTCCAGCCTGAAGGATTTCTGTGATCCTTGGTAGGATCTCGTTCCACAAGAGCGCTGAGATCTATCATTGCCTGAATCACTCTTTTGCAACGCCTGTAAAGGCAGTCACTACAGTCTTAATTCAAGGGAGCTCAATGTAGGGCCTAAAATCAGATGGGAAGTACCCAGGCAAATTGAGGTAGCGTGGTTACCTCGATCTGGAGTCCCTCAGAATGGATTAGATTATGGTATGTTTTTCTCCAGCTACTACTAAATTTTCTATAGTGTATGAGGGATTTTATGTCACTAGACAGTTTATGTCACTAGACAGTTTATGTCACTAGATAGCAATGATTTCTCATTCTGGTCTTTGCAATTACAGCTTCTGTTGGCAATGACTACCTATAGACAATGATTTCTGGATTACTTTTAAAGCACTGATGCTATTCACAGATCTGTTCTAGTTCAAATCTCACAAGGTAGAGAAAAACCACGAAGGAGGACTTAAAAATAAGCCACTGGGGAAAAAAAATCTCTTTCAAAGATTTATTTCCATATTAGAAGTGTAATACTAAGTACCAAACAATTTTAAATACAGATAAAATATATCTGATTATTATTGGGTTTATATTTCCCAATTTCTTGTGGCTCTTTTAAATGGACATGAAAGTTGTGGAGAGGACACCATGAAAAAATTACACAAAGCTTATAATCAAAATGGCTTGTGGTTTTATCATTTCAATTTAGTTTTGTTCTTTCATAACACAGGACAATCATAGCAGATTAGGATTTGCCGTCACAAACACTGTATGAACTGCACCACAATTACCTTGTTACATGAGCATCACAAGGCTTGTTGATGCCTTAGGCAACATCCCTCATGCTGTGTCATTGTGCCTTATCATAAGTTATACTCATTAACAGTGTATGTATAATGGTGACTTGCAGATGATTTCAAATTTTATTTAAAACCTTATTGTGTGGATGCCTACCTCCTGCTGGATATCCAAGATCCATCCATATTAAATTGTTTATTTTTCAGTATGTGGCTGTTCCTAACTCTGTTGCCTTACAAATCCTTCCCCAAAGTATTAGAGGCCTAAGTCATGAAGAGTCCTGGTTGTTCAACTGCAAGAGAGACAGCATGAAAGACAGCAGTAACTGGGACTAGGACTCAGGAGTTTTGAACATCTTCTAGTCTCTATCCTATTAATCTCAGGCCAGTCATTTTGTCTTTGTATTCTCACTGGTCCTCTCCTCTGGAGAATTCACTTCTTAATGAGACATTAAGACCCTAAATTCAAGTAGAACTTCTGTAATACAATATTCTATACTCTTAATTTAGGTTTCCTAAAT
>VWZG01003879.1:184430-223158 GCA_013396735.1 Grallaria varia | reverse complement strand
AAGATTCTATTAATTTGGTGGACACTAGTGCATTGTAGTGCACAGATATCAAAGATAGAATCAAGCTATTGCTCTGATTTTTCAGGTGATCTTCTATCAAAAACTGATCAGCTTAACCAAAATTGTTGTGCCAGACAAGAAATTGCAGCTAAACTTGATATGGCTTTAGGCTGCACTGAAATATTTAAATTAAATGAAACAAAATTAATGAGGCCAGGGAATATACTAAATGCTATTGGACTAAAATGCCAATTATTTGTAAACACAATCACCAAATGAGCTTCTTCAAACCCATTTTTTTGAATTTTAAGGGCTGTTATATGAGAAGATGAAATGTTCTATACGCAGAGGTTTAAGAAACTGTCAGTAAAACCATTATGATACTTTAAATAGAGACAACAGTAAAAAATGGCACTCCACAGAATGTAATCTCAGCTCTGTTTTCCTTTAATACCACACACTGCATCACGCTTGTACTCTGTGTAGAGAGGCTTAATACTTCATCTGAAGAAATCCCACTCAGTCTCCTCCACAAGCAGATAATGACAGGAAGCATTCCTAACAGCATTAGTCATTCACAAACACTGGTAAGTACTACGGGATTTTATTCCAACATCATTTAATGCTTCTGTCGTTCAGAACTTTAATGAATTAGATCTCATTTCTAGTAGGAGGCTCTATGGGATAAGAACGTCAAATAAGCACCTACTTAAACTCTCTACTTCAAGCTTTTTACAAATAATTTCCTTCAAACAAGCTGATCATAATAACAGGCAGATAAACAGGGTAATCCATGTAAATAATGTGTTGTTTTCTGGCTCCTCATCAACCATAGAGCTAAATTTTGATTAATTATTACTAGTGATGGCTTATTCTTACCAGGATCAGAGACACTAAATTTAAGGACAACATCAGTTTGAGATTTTTATGTTGCTGTTTGGTTTATTCCTGCTATTTGTTTTATTCAGATTCCAAAACCTGCTCTGAAGTTGCATCTGCTTATGAGATGGTTGTAGATGTGTGTCATTATAGCCTGAATTTTGCTGTAACTCACACCAAGCAATTCTCTCCATTTTTACCTCCACTACATAGATATTTACAGTGAAAACTGCCGCTTATTTTCAGCATGGCTAAACCCACACTGAAATTAAGGGTGTAGGAATAGCAACAAACAGAGGGAAGAACCACCTAATACAACAGAACAGCTATGAATGGAGACATGAAAGGCAGAAAAGATACAACTTACAGGAAAAATAAGAAAATTAATGGGTTTGATGAATTTATTGCCCTCTACAACTACCTGAAAGGTGACAGTGTCAAGATGGGAGTCAGTCTCTTCTCCCAGGCAACTAGTGATATGACAAGGGGAAATGGCCTCAAGTTATACCAGGTCAGGCTCGGGTTAGACGTTAGGGAAAATTTCTTTACTAAAAGAGCGGTGCAGGATTGGAACAGTGTGCCCAGGGAAGTGGTGGAGTCATCATCCCTGGAAGTGGATGTGGCACTTCACAACAGGATTTAATGGGCGTGGTGATATCTAGTTGAAGGTCGGACTTGATCTTGCAGATATTTTTGAACACTGTATTCAGGACGGACTAGATGTTGATGTTTTTTGGTTTGTGTCTCTGACCCTTTTAAACTACTATGAACATAATTAGGGCAAAAAAATAGAAATTCTTTTTCTATTAGCAAATTAACTCCCACTGTCAGATCATGAAGAGTCTGTCTTTGGGTCAGCATCTATGGTCCCATAAACTCATGGAATGAGTTGTTTCTTGATGTACTTCTTGATGATTATTAAAATTAAATGTGACAGAGCAAAAATATGAATTCCCACTATTTCGTCTTTTCTTTCAGCTTCTGCATTACATTCTGCATTCTCACCTTTAACCAATTGTAATAATTTGTATCTTGTCTATCTATCTAAACATCTAAGTTTTACTGAGATATTCAAGACAGACTTTGTCACCCCTTTTACCTTCTTCTGCAAGAAGGACAAATATTGATGTTTCACCAAGAAGGATGAAAAATGAATTCTTTCCCCAGATTTTACCAGTTATTAAAATAGTCTTTGTTAAAGCCAAAAAGATTTAAGTTACACATTAATGGCACAAAAATTGCTTAGATAGAATAGTAGCCACATAAAAAATGTCTTATGAAGGAGGTGAAAATAGAGAATGTTGTCCTTGACCCGCTGCAGTGATGAGGAAATAGCTAGCTGGCTGGAGTGAGTACACCTAAGACAATAAATCACAAAGAAGGACATTTTGGTGGAGTCTGCCACGTGTAAGAGAATCTGTTGAAATGTCAGGAGTAAAACAACAACACTAAATGATGTGTCAGAGTCATACCCCAATACTAGTTCTGCTTCAAAAGCTGCATTGTAACACCAGCACCATGACATAAGTTAATAGCCCGTACATAAGAAATATTTTGTTAAGAAATCAGGGGGTTTACAGTTAGAATATGCTATATTTCAGTTTGCTGATACAACCTTGAATCAGTCTCCTTGTGCATGTATACTACAAAAGTCCTGAATTACACTACCTGAGCTTCATTCAGTTCACAGACAAACAAGGGTGAGGAATCACAATTATTTTTGCACAGTTTTTTTTTTCTTTTCTGCATAAACCAATTACTGACACTCTGAAGTCACTCCTCAAATCCACTGTGCAGACATAAGGATAGAGGATCTGTTCATCTGATAATTCTGAATTTCCAAGAAATTTTGGTGATGTTGGGAAAATTTTAAGTAGCCATTCACTTTTTGAACCGTGTAATGCAGAGATTATTCACTTGTAATTGGAAGACCACAGGACTGGGATTCATTTTATCTACATTTAGTTACAGAGAACTTAGGCTCTTAGTCTAAATTAGGCTTCTAATTTCTTTCTGTAAGCAATGAAGAGAGACAACCAATTCCAGATTCATTCAATCCTAAAACAGACAACTAAGATAAATGAAGGACTATGTGAGCAATCCTGTCTCACTTAACTGGCCTCATGACTGACTCAGACAAGACCTTTAACATTTATATGGTTAATGTGACATGATTGATTCTACCTAAAAAATACACAGGTCACACTTTTCTTCCATGTTCTACCATGTGTTTGTGAGGGAGCATTAAGTGTCTAGATGAAAATAAATTGCAAGCATTTTCATAAGGATAGTGCAATAGATGTGCTCATAAAACCATGAAGGAAAAGTGAAGAAGCCCTGGTCCATTTGTTAGCAAGGGACATATTACCCTACAATAGCTATTTGGTTAGGATTAAGAATAAATAATCATCTCCTCTGAACAGAATAGTAATTAGTACTAATCAGACAGTCAATGATCCTCATGTAAGCCTCTTGGGCTCTCAGTGCTATAGAATCACACATATGTAAAACTAAAATGTAAATGTATCAATGCATACTGATTAAAAGGACTATTTCTGCATATTACTTCCAACATGCATAAGTAATTGGCAGAGGGTTACCAGATAATTGGGAGTAATGATTAACTGCTTAACAAAAAACTCAAATTTCAAAGGGGGAAAAATGAGTCTAACTGTGAATTTTGTTAAAAATTGCAATTGCTTTCCAAAGATACAGATCAAAAAGCATGCAGATTGAATCAAGCTACTCATGTCTAACTGCAGTCCCATGCCACTAAGGTGCTTCACAGGAATTGGCAGCTGTGGCTACACCACCACTCAACAGCTGTCATTAGAGGGAAGGGCTTCCAACATTCTGTCACACCCATGAAGATAGCACACATACGTGTTTTGATAAAACTGCACCTGAGTACACCAAAAGTTAGGTTTCAGATACTGCAGATCTCATATGCTAGCAATAACCAACATGGTATTTGAGAAATATTTTTCAGTCATAGACTCATAAAATTGTTTGAGGCTGGAAGGGACCTTAAAGATGATCAAGTTCCAAACTCCCCTGCCATGGGCATGGACACCTTCTACTGGACCAGGTTGCTCAAAGCCCCATCCGGCCTGGTCTTGAACACTTCCATTAAATCTCCATTTATAAGTAAAAGTTATGTAGTGTGAGGATGTATCTGATCAAATCCAATTATTACACCAAAAGTATGATGTGGCATAGATAGTGGGTTTTTTCAGTCTTTTGCAGCATATTGCAAGTGTTGCTGTGATTCAGTTAGTCAACAGCAGGTCTTGTTCTTCAAATCAAAATGTAAGTCTAGAAACATCCCAGGGAGAAAAGTTTCCAAAAAACAAAGAAACAAACAAACAAAAAAAACCACAACAAAAAAAGAAATTATTAAAAGTGTGATATTTGCACTTACTAATACAAGAATAACGTATTTTAAACTTAGGATCTTTGAAGGCTACAGCAAAAAGGAGGAAATGCAAAATGAAAATCAGCTCTCCATACCAGATATGATAAAGTATCTGATTTGATTGCTTCTGTTTAGCACCTACAAGCTCATACAGAATATCTTATGTAAACAACAGGGTGGAGGAAAAAAGCAAAATAACATGCTGAGACCTAGTGCCAAGGAACAGCACCTATTTAAGGCACAAAACAAGATTCTAAGTACTGAGAAATTCAAATTTTCTTACATCGTCATGTCATATCTGATCAAATCTCACTTATAGCTTTGCTTATGTGTTCATATGCAAATATTTGTAGACACAGATCTCCAAGCAGACATTCCCTTCTCTGTTGAACTGGTGAGTGGGATGACATTGTCTCCCTATCAGTGGGACTGATAATGCAGTAGCAGCGACCCCTAGTTGACTTGGAGTAGATGGAAAACCCACTTCTGCCCTGTGCTATGTTGTATACAGTGGTGGCAAGGGAATTTCCAGGAGCAGGTTGAAGAAAGTAACGTAAGCCTTAAATTTGGGACGTTGGCTGAGTAAGCAAACCAACACTACTTCTATTGCATTAAGTAATTTGTTAACTGATGTTGATAGCATCAGGCACTCAGTTTTGCAAAATAGAGCTGCTATAGATTTTTTTTGTTTTTAGCACAAAGGGCATGGTTGTGGAGATTTCGATGGGTTGTGGGGTATGAATTCATCTGATCACTCGGTGTCAATTCATTCTCATTTAAGGCAGTTGAAGGATAATATGAAACAGCTTACAGTTATGAGCTCTGCATTTGGTGAGTGGTTGAAATACCTGGGTTTGATGGCATAGTTGTTTGATTTAGTGAAATCTGGGTTAACAATGTTATTAGCCATGTTAGCAATTTTATTGTTATTACCATGTTCATTACAATGTATTATAAGCATGTTGCAGAAAACTATTAAGCAAATCTGGATGGCTCAAAATAAAAAAAAAGGGGATTGGTGGGAAGACTTCTCGCAGAAAATGCACATATGACCGATCCTGCCTTGCTTAATACTGTGAGACTGTTGGATTTTTAAGACTCTGTAAAAGTTATTTTAAGATGCAGCTGCAGTTATCATTGAGAAGTGGAATGTAAACAGTTCCCAGATGCTGAGACAGGAGACAACTGCTATCTGCCAATGGAGTTGCTTGTAGTAGAANGGGGGGGGCGGGGAGGGAGGCAGGAAGGCAGGAAGGCAGGAAGGAAGGCAGGAAGGCAGGAAGGCAGGAAGGCAGGAAGGCAGGAAGGAAGGAAGGAAATAAAAGAAAAAGTGCTGGTTTTGTTATCCTCAGAAACACTGTCAGTTATTTTAAATCTCTTAATTCAGTAACCAACTATGATCCTACATAAGGTACTTTTCTAGTTTGTGTCATAACCTTTTCAGCAAAAGTCACTGTCATTACCAAAAACATTTTAAAAGACTTGAAATAGAGCTTGACATTGATTTCTTGTCCTTTTACTGGTTGTTTCATTAGAGTTTTAGTTCTTTCATGCACTAAATCTGGTTTTGTGCCTTGAAGCAGAGATGTTATCTTGCCAATGGAAGTGTTTCTTACACCTTTTTCCTTCCTCCTTTGCAAGTGTGCAAAGAAAAGATACAAATGGCTTAACAAGAAAATGTTTACTCAGCAATAAGGGCTTGTTCATGTAGTGGTTTGGGTTTTTTGGGTTTTTTTGGGATTTTTTTTCTGATTTAGANAAAAAAAAGGGGATTGGTGGGAAGACTTCTCGCAGAAAATGCACATATGACCGATCCTGCCTTGCTTAATACTGTGAGACTGTTGGATTTTTAAGACTCTGTAAAAGTTATTTTAAGATGCAGCTGCAGTTATCATTGAGAAGTGGAATGTAAACAGTTCCCAGATGCTGAGACAGGAGACAACTGCTATCTGCCAATGGAGTTGCTTGTAGTAGAATTAGCCAATCACAGGATGGCTTGTAGCGATGTGTGAGTATGGGCTATTTAGGGGTTGTTGTGAAAACAATAAACGGCATTTACCTAATCATATCGGTTCTGGGGTCATGTCCATTTTATCCCTCACAACACAGTGGCATTTGTCTTACTTTGCTTTTGATACCCTCAGAGAAGACACCTGCATTTGGGATAATCACTTGAGCCTACACCGCTGGCACTGGCAAGAAACAGGCACTTTCAGAGCTTAACTACCTAATCCTTAGATAGACATATCTAACCTTGTGCTTATCTGTTCTCACTTTTGTTTGGAATCTCTCTACCTCGTTTCCCAGTCTGGAAGAGCAGCTGCATCTCCTGCAAGGCAGCTGTCACAAATAGATGTGAACTGAGAAAAGCTTGCTACTGTCTTATATTTTTTTTTCCCCCGNAAAAGTGCTGGTTTTGTTATCCTCAGAAACACTGTCAGTTATTTTAAATCTCTTAATTCAGTAACCAACTATGATCCTACATAAGGTACTTTTCTAGTTTGTGTCATAACCTTTTCAGCAAAAGTCACTGTCATTACCAAAAACATTTTAAAAGACTTGAAATAGAGCTTGACATTGATTTCTTGTCCTTTTACTGGTTGTTTCATTAGAGTTTTAGTTCTTTCATGCACTAAATCTGGTTTTGTGCCTTGAAGCAGAGATGTTATCTTGCCAATGGAAGTGTTTCTTACACCTTTTTCCTTCCTCCTTTGCAAGTGTGCAAAGAAAAGATACAAATGGCTTAACAAGAAAATGTTTACTCAGCAATAAGGGCTTGTTCATGTAGTGGTTTGGGTTTTTTGGGTTTTTTTGGGATTTTTTTTCTGATTTAGATTTAATCTCCCACCTAGGAGTTGCTAGACATTGCTTTTGATGGCTGTATAAACTTTTAAGATTTATTTTTTGCTTGATTACTTTGGTAGATTTCAGGTTGGGTTTTTTGTTTTCTTGCTTGGTTTGGTCTTTATTTGGGGTTTGTGGGGTTTTCTTCCTGATGCTCTGGGATATATGCCTAATTTTGCTTTTCACATAGGCTTGCCAGTGCTGAGTGTACAACACCCTTGTTTCCAGGAGTGGGTACTGCACGGCCCTGAGGTTCCCGAGTTTCCCTGATGTTGTAAGCCCTTATGCGTCTCTGAAGGCTGCTTATTTTATGTAAGAAAAAGAAAATAATTTGTCCCTTTTGGTATTTTCTCCACTCCATAAAATATATATACCCACCTTTTTCTGTATGTAAGAGGGTTATTTATTGTTAATGGCCTAATCGTCCTCCTCTTCATTATCATCATGGTAGCAGGAGGGTCTGTGCAAAACCAGTTTAAAGACAGAAGATAAGAGAAAAATTCTTACCCTGAAAACTTAACAGTTTTCTAAGAAAGATCAGGGAAAGAACTGGAGAGAACATGAGACCTGAAACATGTTTTGACTGCAGATCCAGTGAAGCATAGGAAGACGTGAGCTTGCTTTAAACAAGATGTCTCAGATACTGCAAGCACCCAGAGAAGACCACGGGCTAATTTTTCTCTATAGAGAAACAAACCAAATTAGCCCATGCACTGCTCACTGCTTCCTTGGCTCAACTGTTTCCAGTGCATGAGCTGGGGACATGTATTGATGAGCAGCACCCCAACATTTTCCAAGCTTACTGCCAAAGGAAAATCACATTTCTCCCAGCAAAACCAGAAACAAAATCTCATGCTGTATCGCATTTCCTTAGTGTGAATGTTCAAAAAAAATCTGTCAAGGTGCAGGGATCTGAAGAAGAAATTAAATTAACACGTTAAAGAATTGCCTTTACCCTCAGGGTCCTCTAGAACCTGACCCTGCAGCAAGGTCCAAGCATGGTTCTGCCTTTACAGGACCCAAGCCAAGGCAGTGAGTGCCTTCATCAGGAAAAGCACAGGATTACTGTAAATTTATACTAAAAATACTCATGTGCCAAACAGCTATTTGAACTTATAAAACCCAGGAGAAAGACAACCAGCTTTTTTCAGTCTTCAGTGTTGATTTTTAAAAAATCAGTCTTTGGGCAGTTCCATAACTACACTCAGCTATAGAGTTCTCTCTAGCCGCTTTAATTGATAAGCCTCCCAATTACTTCTGGGCCTTTGGTTATTAACTCTTGAATAGAAAAAAAAAAAAAAGTGTTTTCTATTTTAAGGTTACAGCCAGTTTTATGTGATTGAGAAGTAAGCTATATAATACATTCACCACCTCTGATTAGCTGTTCTCTCTCAGAAAACAACCCCTGCCTTATCAATGCAGAGGCATAATATTGTACCTCTTTCAAAATTTGTCTTTCAAGTGAATATTCAAACAATAAATGACTGTTCTAGAAGATTCACAAATTTTAAGACTGAAAGAGACCATTAAATCAAAATGTCACATTTTCCCCGGTACACTTATAATAACTTTATTAATTGTATTTAATTAGATCATTATTTCAGCGAGGTCCTAATTTTTTATTCAAAATCAGTCAGACACAAAGAATTTAGCAATTATTTCAATGGTATTTTTTAGCACCATATGGCAACCACTTGTAAATATTTACAACTAAATTTCAATTTACACAAAAAGGTTGATATTTTCTTTTTTAATACTGAAAGTTATTAGCAGTTGTTGGGAATTTTTCCCTCAGAGTTGTTCAAAATTTCTCCTTTATAATTCCACTCTTGAGAAAACAAAAGCTGATGATAGTAGAGGATCCTATAGAGAAGCCACACAAGAATTCCGATGGGGTTCCTGAAGCATTATTATGTCTCTCTTATCCCTCTGTACTCTCTATCATGCCCTACCACTCAGGTTAAGGAAAAAACAAATATTCCTTTTAAAAAAATCTCATTTACTTATGTAAACTTGGTAGCCTATATTCTAATATTATTAACATGTGTCCATATTGATTATTCACAGTATTCATGAACTGATTCCAGGGTTTACTTTTGAAAACAGCAATGACCTGTGTTTCATTTTCTACCACAGATGATACTTGCTAAAGAGCCTTTATCCAAATACAAAAGATAACACTGTTTTTTGTTATCTGTATTTTGGAAGGATAGACAATGAGAAAATTGAGCAACTTGTCCACTTCAAACCGAAGCAGAGTAAATCCCTTTTATTTTTAGTATTCTACTTCCTCATTGCTGTAGCATTTGGGCAACCCCACAGTATGCACAGCCTGGGGAATGAGATCATGGAAAGCAGTAACATAGAAAGGCACATGGGGGGCCAGGTTGACAGCAAGTTGAACGTGAATCAGCCGTGCCCTGGCAGCCAGGAGGGCCAACCGTGCCCTGGGGGGCATCAGGCAAAGCATCACCAGCTGGGTGAGGGGGGGGATTGTCCCGCTCTGCTCTGCACTGGGGCGGCCTCACCTTGAATATTGAGTGCAGTTTTGGGTGCCATGACAAAAGAAAGACACTAAGCTCTTAGAGTGTGTCCACAGGAGGGCAATGAAAATGGTGAAGCGCCTTGAGGGGAAACCGTATGAGGAGGGGCTGTAGTCACTTGGTCTGCTCAGCCTGCTGAAGATGAGACTGAGGGGAGACCCCACTGCAGCTACAAGTCCCTTGTGAGGGGAAGAGGAGGGGCAGGCACTGATCTCCTCTCTGTGGTGACCAGTGACAGGAACTGCGGGAATGGCCTGAAGTTGCGTCAGGGGAGGTTTAGGTTGGATTTTAAAAAAAGGTTCTTCCCCCAGAGGGTGGTTGGGCGCAGGAACAGGCTCCCCAGGGCAGTGGGCACAGCACCAGGCCTGACAGAGTTCAAGAAGTGTTTAAACTGTAGTCTCAGGCACAGGGTGTGACTCTTGGGGATGGTCCTGGGCAGGGCTGGGAGTTGTACTGGATGGTCCTTGTGGGTCTCTTCCAGCTCAGCATATTCTGTGATTCTGTGACTTTACAATATTTGCCTATGATTAGGATTCTACCCAATTCATGTTCTTGGTCAAGATAAACAACTGAGAAAGAAAAGGGATAGAGCAAAAACAAGTGCGTGAAAGCCAGGACCAGTTGTCTGAACAAGAAGCTACATTATGAGATACGAAATTTTGTCAAATTGCTATAAGTGACCTTAAGAAAACCATGTTGCTGAGCTGCCCCAGGTTATTAGCTATTACTGTTCGCAATATACCTCACAAGAGTGGAACAAATTTTAATTTGCTTTGCATTACATCCACTGTTAAAAAATAACACTAGTATAATAAATACTCTTTAGTTTCTTCATTTGTAGCTAAATTCATAAATCTCGGTAACTATAAATGTATCTCAAGGTCAGAGTTACTACAATAACCCATTCATTTTGTTTTCCTTTCACTGAATCCATTATCTGAACAAATCATTAGGTGACCTTTTTAGTTACAGCAATTCAATAAAACTTACATTAGATGGAGTTTCAGGAACATTAGTCTAATGTGCTTTAAAAGATCACCTTCTCTGAGCAATATAATAAGTTTGTGTGAAAAGCATAAAGCATGTAATATGTAATAAAATCCTGCCTTTAATGAACCATCCAGAAAAACTGACTCATGTTATAATTCAATGGAAACCATCCCTTAATTAATGGATAAGAAACCAACAGTAACCACTGGATGTTACTTTTGATTATATATTCAGCTTGTTTTCCCTTGTTAAGTGTATGCTCCCTATTTATACTGCTCAAGAAATTACAATTTAAATGACCTTGGTTACAGGAGTAATATGCTATGAAAACCCATACTTAGAGCTAATTAAAAAGGGCTCTCTGATTACTAGTTAGTACCAACTGCACTAAGATACTGCTTAATTTTCCAAAGTGGTAGCAATCAGGATTGCAAATTTAATAAACTGTCTTAGATCTTTGATGGATGTTGGGTTTCTTCACCAGATACAAGACGAAAAATACTTTGAGGCCAGGCAAATAAACAATAAATCACAGCACCAGCTATCAAGAAGGAAATTTTTATAAAGGAAGATTGTACAGGGTCACTAAAATCCATGATTTCCATCAAGAATGTAAGGCATTAACGTGGTTCTCTTTACAACTAAAACAGGAATAATCATTTAAAAAACCCAACAAACAACTGAAATTCTCTACATCTTGTGCTTCCAGACTGCTGCCAAAAAGAAAACTAGGCCCCTATGCAGAAAGAGAAGCAATAATAATCTTGCACCAGTTCAGCATCAGCAGTCATTTCTTCTGCAGATATATGCACACAGGAACATGAGCCAATTTGAATAAAGGTCAGGACACATCAAAATATCAAACTAAATAAGTTACTTTTGCTACTAGGGTTTATTGAGCAGACTTGCATTCATTCAGTCTGTGGGCATTTCATTTAGCTCCATATTTTTTTCAAGTACTTATGCGCCTGTCACTCACTGAACCAACTGGAAACCTATAAACTTTCAATCTTCTTTTAATAGCTCATCCACTGAAGAACGTAGTAATGCTTTCTTTTTCCCAGTCACTCTCTCTACTACTGATTTGAGATAGGTACAATGAAAATATCCGCACAATTATAGGGTAAGTTAGGCAATTGTTTTATGATTTACAATTTAGATATCTCATCCCTGGAAATGTTTAAAACCAGGTTGGACAGGGCTTTGAGCAGCGTTGTCTAATGCAAGATGTCCTTGCCCCTGGCTCATGTTTTGAAACGAGGTAATCTTCAACATCTATTACAACCCAAACCATTCTAGGATTCTTTGATTCTATGAAATAAAAACAACTTTAAATTTCTATATTATGATTCATGTAATATTATAATTCAGTAAATATTACAATTCAGTAATAGATAGATGCCATGTGAAGAAACAGTTCAAATATGACAACTAAATACTCACTTTATTTTTCATGTTGCAACTTGAGTTAGCAAGTTTATGAAATCATGCAATAAATCTAGGGAAACCACACGGTCATATTACTTCCCAAAACAGATATGTATTTTTTTGCTTCTGCGGTGAAGACAATTACATAATTTATGTCATCTCCTGTCAGCCACTTTCAAGTTGCCAGTGCACTTAGATAGCAATATTATATCCCTTTGATTATCTTATCAATACATTCACAGCATTTCTCTGCTAAATTTTTATGTAACATATTTCCTTGAAATCTTAAAAATTAGAAGAATGTGGCTTCTTATCCTTGGGCTTGATAAAGAAAGTCAAAGAATCACATTTTTTATTGTCTTATCTCTTTCAGTAACCCATAGATACTAAGTAAAATAAAATAATAATTCATAATCCTTTATCGCCCTAAGCATACTTTGATGTATGGCTTCTCAGATGTCCTTTCATGTGATTCTTTCTTCTATTATTGTGTTTTTCTTGTAATTTTGTTATTGTCATGCAAATTATTGAGATATGTTAAAAAAAAGTTAGTTTTACCTTGTTATTTTGTGAAATTTAAGAGATTTAAAAGGTTGATTACTAAAGAACTTTTTAAAATATGATTATACCACATGGTGATAGAAATCCACTAGTGATCTATGGTTACCTTTCTTAAGTGAAGAATTACCAATCCACACATGTAATCCAAATAACAGTTGCTTTATCAGCTGATTTTTCCCAGATCATAGAGGACCCAGCATAAGATTAATTTGCAATGTCGTATTAGCTAAGCTATCTTTGCTTGTCATTAATGTCTAAAATATTTATATAATTTCATATCTAACCCTTTTAACTCATTAGAGAATTAATACATCATAGTCAGAAAATATGTGGGTTTTTTTTCCCTTGTTGTTTCTAATAATACCGATTTCAATTAGAAAAATAGTGGTCTCCTTTAGCTATTTTTTAAGTCAAGCATTTTTACCTTGTTAGATAAATTATTTGAGATTATTAATTTGTGCAGAAAACAATAATGAAAAGTCACACCATTTTAATTGTATTTATTCTCCCGAAGAAACTAAGCAGTTAATTTTTCAATTTACTGTTAAAAAGAAACCTTAAGTTACAGGAATGCCAGCATTGCCAATGACTTCCGTTGGAACAGTACTGAGTTCATAATCGATTTTTTAACTGCAGAATTCACTCACAAGGCATGTGAGACTTTTAATTTTCACTTAGGTCTTTAAGAGTGTTTAATAGGTCTTGTGTATTGTATAGGTTTTAAGGTGGTCTTGGGTCTTATGTATAAATTTTGAAGTGGAAAATCACTGGAAAATCAGAAAATTAACAAAACTTCAAAGTCAATGAAACAAAATCATATACCCACTTGTAGTTTAATTGTAATAACACTGTAACTTGAATGAAATAAATCAGGATTAATACAGTATGAATCATCAGTGGCAACTATCAATATAACAAGTAATTTTAAAAGCTGTATCTTTTAAAAATATACTTGAAGGAAAAAATCCAGATATTTACTTTCAGCTGCAACCAAAATCCCCAAGAAGAACCCCAATGTTTGTCCATTATGACCATAATCTGATACACACTTCTAAAATGCCTTTCCTCAAACCTTATTTTTGTCACTGGAATAAATTAGACACACACATATTTTTGAGAATGCATTGATAATTAAGTTCTACAAATAGTTGCATATATGTAACAGAGATGCCAATGAAAACCAATGCTACAATCCTCGAAGACTTTGCAACAGTTGATCCAAAATGCAAAGTGCTTGGCAACTTAAAGGATGAAGCTGTGTTTACTAATTTTCTGGCTGGGAGGTTAAATAGGGAAAAGTCAACTCCAAAGCATATGTGAGCAGTCTGGCTTACCCAATTTTGTAAGTCCCCAAACAGCTGGTGTGGAGAAAACCTACTATTGTGTGTTGTTGGGCCACTGATGGGGATGAAGAGAAACAACGTCAGTAATAATTTTCAAAGATCTCTCATGTAACTGTATGAAATAAAGCTCTTCAGAAAAAATCTCCATGTGGTCTAGCCTTTTACTGGAATGAGGAAATATTGGGGGTTTTAACAGATGCCATAGTGACTAACTATCCATATAGGCTGATGGAAATAAATTGCTGAAGTCTATGTTAATAAGTGAATCGGCTTTAGAGGGACTAAGAACACCCTCTTATAGGGACATCAAAGACAGAGAAAAGCCTGGTATAACTGACAGAGAAAAAAAGGAGCACGAAGAGATGCTTCTGATGGATATGTAGGGAGAATATATATAATTTACAGCTTTGAAGGCAGCTAAGGGGAGGTGGGGTTTGTTATATATATGAATTGTATTCTCAGAGACAAGCATATGGAGGAAACAGGAGGCACCACAGTATGGTGACAGTCGTTTCACTGAGCTGATTAGGGTCAAGTCAGTATCAAAGGACAGTAACTCTCTATCTAGCAACATGGGGGGTTACTTTAGAAAGAAAAGAGGTCCTAACACATGCCAGTCTAATTCATGAGAAGTCATACACTAAAGATCACTGCAGAGAAGACCAGACCCCAAATGTTTTGATCCATCTGCTCGTTGTGCTGCATTACACAGTCATAATTAAGACAAATACAGACATGTTTTCTGCACTGAGGCCAATGGTATATCTAAATCACCAGGGGGGAAAAAATGGTGGCGGGGGGGTTTTTTGTTTTGTATTTTTTTGGTGTTTTGGTGTTGGGTTGGTTGTTTCTTTTTAAAAACAACCAGCTAACCCCCCAAAAGCAGCCACAAATTAGCAATTTCACCTCTGTGATCTCCATTCCAGGCCCTCTGAATAAAGTTACACCACCCATATCAAAAGTACAACTCCTGCAATTTATATCCCAGGTAAGCTTTCAATGCATTCTGTAGCATGCAGCAATAAAAACATTTTTTATGTAACAGTCAATTAGATTAAACAGCTTCCTTCTCGATGCTTGTCAAACATTATATTTTTCCTTCTTGCTTCTTTCTTTCTAGGTGCTGCTCTTTACCTTCTTGTCCCACAGTTTGCTGCCCATGCATGATTTGGTTATGATAACTTCTATGATTCTGTTCATCTTTTGAACTAGTCTAAAACAATAGCTATTGACAATCATTTGTTGTCCAGAGAAGTTGTGTAGTTGTGGCTGCCTCACTCCTGGAAGTGTTCAAGGCCAGGTTGGATGGGACTTTGAGCACTCCAGTCTAGTGGAAAGTGACCCTGCCCATGGCAGAGGGTTAGGAACTAGATGATCTTTAAGGTCCTTCCCAACCCAAACCGTTCTATGATTCTATGAATAAGTTCCAGTTCACTGTCATTGCCTCGTAGTAGGTATATATGTTTAGAGAATGCTGATTTACACCTTCCTTATTTCCTGAAGTTTTCAGATAAGAGAATTAAATAGGAAATATCAGAGACAATAAGTTTAGAGACTACTTTTTCCACTCAGAACATACTTCATAGCTTTGCTCTTCAGATATTCCTATTACAGAACTATCTCTTCTCATATTCACTTGCTCAAATACAAATACCAAGGTTTCTAAGATGTCAGGACAAGACTGTTTATTTTGTTACTGACAGCACATAACCTATTTCTTAGCTTGTAAGAGTATTTCCACACATGAATTTAATATTGATGGCACAAGCAGCCACAAAGCTTTTAATTCATGAGTTTGAGAATGCTGGTTGAACAAGGTGTATTTGAGTTAGGCAGAATAAGAGATTTCACACAGACTGGCCGGAAAAGATGTCAGCTATTCTAAACATTGCTCAAAGTTGAGCTAACTTCAATTTTACATGGAGTTTCTCAGGGTCTTTTCCATTTCAGTTCTGAATTATTTCCACAGCCAAAGATGCACAATCTCTGTGGGCAATTCTTCCTTCCTTCTTCCCTTGCTGTGATTTGTGTGTATTGCTTCTTCACTGTGCCTGCCTCAGAGCCTGGCACAGTTTTCTCTCTGACCCTTCACTAGGTATTTGAAGACAGTGATAAAACTTTCCCTTTACCATCTGTTTTACAGACTGAACAAACCTGGTTCCCCCAGGCACTCCTTGTACATCATGCAGGCCAGCTCTCCAGCCAACTGGACTCACACCAGTTTGTCAATCTGCCTCTTACCTTGGCAAGTCACAAAAAAGACAGTACTCTAGATGCAGTCTCACAACTATCAGGGTAAAATAATAGTTTCCTGTGACCAGGTGGCTAAACTTCTGTTAAAACAGACTGATATGGAGTTCTCTTTCATCACCAATGGCCCAATGTGACTTGCACTCTATTTGTTGACAACCAGAACTCCCAGTACCTTTTAATGAAGCTGCTTTTTACCAGTTGTTCCACAGTCTGGATTTTTGTATGGGGATATCTTCATCTCAGCTTCAGAACTTTGCATTCACTTTTGCTAAACTTCATGAAGTTTCTGTCAGCTCATTCCTGAAGTTTGTCAAGGTCCCTCTGAAGATTTGTCCTGCCCTCCCGTATATTAACTGTTTCCCCCCAATTTGATGTTGTCCAGGAGTTTTCTGAGACTGGTTTATGTCGCATGGTCTAGGTCACTGATGGTTGGTGACAGAGCGGTAGCAACCTCTGACACATGTAATGGCCACCAGCAAGGCTAATCGCTCTATCCAATCTGCGCTTCGTCACTTGCCCATATGATCATCAGGAAATTCCTCTGGATTGCTAAAATTGCTATTTTGACAGTAACTATCTTGATTTTTCTTTTTTATGTCTGGTTTGCTATTTATCTGGGTCATAATTCTGGCTTTTAACTTGAGTTTTAAATTTCTGACACAATTTTAAACATTTGTGTCTATAAGAAATGTAGCAAAAAGATAAAGTTCCATTTAACTAATTGGCTCCCGAAGATAAATTAGTGAAGAAACATTACTTTGCACTTTCCCTCTTGGTAATGCTAATATATTATCGCTAAGAATTTCCACTCTTTTCTTTGACGCTCTAGCAATGCCTTGTTTACCTGTCTTATAATGATGACTTACTGATTTTTCCATCAGGTTGTCTCATATAGAGCAGAGCACACATGCTGCTCATTTTATTTAAAGATAGCTGCAGTACAATACACTTCCTTTTTGATCCAATCTGGTAACAATCATCACAATTGATCCCTCAGCTGAGTACCTGATGGGGCAACACTCGTTGGCAGCACATTTGTCCCCAAAGGCAAGGGACAGACAGGTCTGAGGGAGAGGGATGAATGACATAAACACACAAACAAAATTATGGGACTGTATAAACAAGGTCATGCTAGAACATCAAACATTTTTAGAAAGCTTTACACAAACAGACAACTATTAATAATTTAATTCAAAAGAAGCTGCATTACGAAATAGCTTATCCAAAAAGACAAAGCTTTTTATTTTCCCTCTTGTCCTCCAATCAGAGACCTTAAGGTGCAATTCTTGAATTGTAGTGTGAAGAACATTAAAGTATCAGTCAAAGCTAACAGCCTATATGCTGAAAGTTTCATTTTTTCAGGAATAGATATTATATAAGGTAAGAAATTTCTATGACTGCTCTTTTATAGATGCCCATGCAAAATTTCAGTGTCCACAAAGAGATTTACAAAGCTGCTGACTGGAAAAAAACAAAACAAAACAAAACAAAACAGAAAATAAAACATGACTAAGGCTGCCTTTTTGTAGATCTGCATCTTATTTGCACTCCTCCACCCTCCCTCCACAGAAACCAACCACACCAAACCACCCTCTTCATCATTCCATATACGCAAATCAGGAGATGGAGATTCTGATTTACAACATTAATCAGAAGAGAGTGTTGTCAGCTTAAAATGTGGCAGTTTTCTACTGCATAAACTTGGGTTAAAATAATATTTTCTGTAGTTAGTGACAAAATTCAGTGTCACTGCAATCAGTGACAAAGTTCCTGTCTTTAACAACAGGTTCCCACGTTAAAGAAAGCTCTCCCTTACAGAATGAAGCCACCATACCCCTACTTCATAATAATTTCCTTTCCACATTTGAGTAGGAAATCTAAAACAACCTGGTGCAAGTAAAAATGTTATTATTTTGCTCAGAGGAAACAAACCAAAATTATATAAAACAAAAAATCCAAACATAAACCTTCAGTACCTGTTGGTTGCCCAAGTTTCAGTTCTAAAACTACTGGCAGAGAGAACAATGAACTTCTGAATCCTCCATGGAATGGAGATACACGCGTGGTACTAATGGAACACAGTACTTTGTGAGCCAATCATGTCAGACAATCTTAGTTCTTGACAATATACCTCAGACCTGAATTCTTACTTTAATCAGTACAGCAATAACTTTTCTAGGAACTTATGTTTGTTTGTTAAATGATCCAATTGCAACAGTGAAGTCAGCACCATGAGAGCACCTGTGGCTGTCTTCTGCCTGATGTCCCTTTGATCTGATTTGTTAATGTTGGACTCTTCTCTGGACAAGTCTACAAGGGTTACCTCTTCAAATGCCACCTTCTCCAATGGTAAGATCAAAGTTTCTGTTCATGAGTTCCTCACTGGTATCTGTAACAATTTTCTCTGCACTTCAGGGTTGCACAGTGAAGAAAACAAACATGGTTCTAGGGTATTCAAAGGAGAAAAACCCCATATCTTTCCCTGAGCAGGATGAAGAAGCACAGGACTTTCAGTTGAAAGCCTGTTATGAACATTACTACTGTAGAACTTACCACAAATTATGACTTTAATATTAAATTTCAGTACAAAACAAGAGGGGAAAAAGTTGATGTGTGTTAAGAGAACCATGACATATGAAAAGGGAACTATTATGGAAAACTCAGGAAATTAAATTTTGCCTCTGTAAAGAAATTTTAGGACCACTACAAGAATACTGAATCCAGGACTAGCATCATCCCTGGAAGATTACTACATCAGTGTTATGAAGAAGTCAAAGGAGAGACACAAAAGGTGACTTCAGAATTGAAAAACAGACATTTGGAAGGTGACATTTCAGGAGTTTGTCTTATTAAAGTAGTAAGTGAATAAAGCATTGAATAGTGTTAGTGTTAAATGTATCTGATACTTGTGACAGGTACTTCAATCCTGCTGACAAAATTGTAACAAGGATCAATCGCTAAAAGATGTAATTTACCTTGCAGTAAAAATATTTAGATTGGCTTATTGGCAAAAGATTGATCCTGGTTTTTCTTGGAATAAGTAAAGTGAGGTTATGTTGCTAAAAGGAATATAGAAATTATAGACACTGGATTAAAACATACGGTCTGTGTAAATGAAGTCTAGACAATATCTTGTCCAAAGGTCATACCTGATCTAGAATATATTGGTCATAAGAGTCTTGTGCATCTGTTGCCCATCATCTGGTCTTGTTCAAGTTTTCTACAGGATGTCTATGTTGGACATATGTGGTTTTGTCTGCCCCTAGTTATTGTTCTCCCTGTAGTTTGAATAAGATTAAATTCAATGTGAACTACATCTGAACCTTAAAACTCATAAATATCTGATCTTTAGATGAGTATTTAATCAAGTGACTATCTTCAAATATATATAAGGGTCTGGAATTAATTTGGAGGCAATATTAGAAAATTCAGAGATAGTCAGAGCCAAGATAGCTCCTGGCTCAAATGGTGACATTGACAGTGACAGGATGACATTTCAGTTTGAGACACTAACCAGTCTTGGACAAGGGAAAATCATTAAAGGAAGAAAGCAAGAGAAACCTCAGTGGGAAATAAATATGTCTCTCTCATTTCCATGAGAAACAATTTCAAAAGAAATTTAAAAAAAAAAAAAAAAGTCGGTCACATATGGGGTAAATTGATAATACTTTTTTTTCCTAATCTAAGGCATGAAATAAAGATCTCTGCAGTCTGATACTTATTCAGCCAAAGATGGTTGTGTTATGTTGGCATTTGGACTTGATGACCTTAAAGGTTTTTTCCAACCTTAATGATTGTATGAGTCTATGAAACATACTAGAAATTGGTGGGCTTTTTATTTTATTACTATTTATCTCTCCTATATTTTTCAGCTAATTATTACCCCGAAGGTTTCCCTAAGGCATAAACACATAACCATTTTTAATACCAAGCAAGATGTCACCATGCCACAGTGCTAATCAGTGTCTGTCAGACACAGACTCCTGCTTCTGCTGCCAAACTGCTACCTTGGGTTCATTCAAGTACTATTTAATCTGCCCTGGTCCAAATCCAGCTATTACCAACTACCTTTAACAGTCATAAAAACTACAGCATTGCAGTTTGGCTGGAAAGACTGTAAGGTATTAAACTCCAGCCAAAGAAGCACCAAACTGTCTGTTTAGGCTGTTGAACGTAGAAAGAAGGCTTTTGTGTGGCTTGATAGACAATAACTTGCATTGATTTAAGAAGTGAAATCTAGCAATTAACACCACTAAACATTAGCACAGGGGTGATGAATGCAGTTCTAAGGGGAATTGCTCCATTTGGAAGAAAAAAAAAAAAGTCACACCAGAATTTGGCAGGACATTAAAGTTAATCACCACTATTCTTCATACAGTCTTTAATGATCACAAACAGTCAGGACCTCCAATTTACATCTCATTTACAACATGGCATCTTTTAGCAGCATGGGACTTCCTAACATGCTCTCAACTACTAAATGATTAAAGACTTGTTCTTGCAGTACCTTGATTTTCTCAATTTAACCTTACTTACATATGCTGCAATTACAACATGAAGATGCTTAGCATGTACTTACAGAAAAACAAGGATGTGTTTACATTTCATGAGTTTTTTCCTTCAAGAGGCTAAAATTGATCCTTATGAGAGAAAACAGCATCCTCTGTTTTCCTTCTAGTAAAATATGACAAAACCCACTGTGCTAGTCTCTGTCAATGAAGCACTCTCCAAAGGAGCAGATGAAGAGACCAGATGTACACAGCTTGTCTGATACCTTGCTGCTTCAATAATTTTCATTGCTGTAAACGTTGTTTAATGTTGGTATAATTTGTTGCTCAAAGGAAGCAATTTCTGTTTCCTTTAATGCCGTTATGATGATGCCTGTTCCTTTCCTGAAAGACTCAGGACCTCTCCTACCCACAGAGAAGCTTGGAGTTGAATATGACTTTACAACCCTGAAAGAAAGCAGAAGGCCAGGGACATCTGAGCACGAGGTCACTGAGAAAAGCCATGAAAGCTGGATAGCTGTAAGCTGTGCATCAGCAGGCATCAGCAACTGGAAACTGCTTGGGTAGCAGTCCTGTTTTTACTTGGCATGTGACTCTGTTACATTGACAGTTCAATTTGATTAACGGCCACAAGTGGTTGAAGTGCTATATGCATAAATATGCTTTGCACCAAAACTAATTTCATGTAAGAGACACACATACTTTGGAAATGTTGCTCGGAAGGCTAATTTTCATATTAGTGTGTGTGTATTTAAATGCTCCCTGCCCCCAATTTATGCTCTTTTCAGATGTTCAGAGATGATTCTGCTGCTACTGAAGTTTTCCATTGCAGCTCATGGCATGAGGATTTTTAAGAAGACTCTAGTCTGAGCAGTTGTGTGATTTGAGGACCAAGTACGGTTTCTTTTATGGTTTGAACAACTCACCCGGCAGGCTCAGGACTTTGTCACTCCATAAAATCCCTTCGAGTTTGTCTGTCACAACACAGAACCAGGGTTTGATGCAGACAAATCTAGTGAAACTAAGCCCTCAAATGAATTAATCCCTCAATATGCTCATGAGACCTTTTTTTCTAATACTTTTTGCAGGCTGATGCATCCCATATATCCTCTGTCTGTCTTGGTTGGAAGATCCTCCTTTGAGCAAGATTATCCCATAAAAACTAAAGTTGTATCTTATACATATTTACTAAGTATACAAATAAACTAAATTTTTGAATATGTAGATATACTAATTACACTAAATGTGTATCTTATACCTGATTATAGCTCAGTACAATGACCTTTCCCTGTCTTCTGTGCTTCTGCATTGCAGAAGAGCTATAGATAAGCATGAGAGGAAACATTTATTTAGCAAGGACATCGATTTGTTAAAGTTTCTTCGCCACACACCAATGCAACAGATCTGTCTTGGTATGTTATTTGCGCCAATTAAACCCTCATCAATAAGGCAAAAGAGAAATCTGAGATTATCAGATGAGAAAATTTGACATGAGAGAAGATAAAAGCTTAAAAGGCAGGTTCTGAGGAGGAAGTGTTGTCTGAGATAACTTCTGGGGACAGCACTGAAAGGCGTCATGAGATCCTTGTTAATGGGCCATTTTCATCTTTTTTTCAGCTCAGAAAGTTGTTAAATGCTTTAGTGTCAGAAATATCCTGCAGTAACTCGTAAACATGATGGTCTGGTGTCATTTGCTCAAAAGTCCAGTTGTTCTCTGCTGAAGATACAGTGTGGAGAAGAGATAGACTTTTGATCATTTTTGTGCATGACTGTGTAGAGATTTGTGTGTTCTCACTAGGAAGGAAAACTTACCCCAAAATTGGAGGTGAATGTCGTGAGCACTGTCTTTGATCTTCACTAAAAATTAGTAGCTCCAATTTTGCTAAGGTGCTGCCTTGTCAAGAAGTATTCTGGAGAAATACAAAACCCCAACAACTCCTCATATATAGCCAGGGTCACTATCAGAATGCACAACAAATAAAATCTAATAAAATAGATAATATTGAATTAAACTATTGCTGCCACACGAATGAACAGAGTATGACACTCAAATAATGTTTGGGTCATTTGAGATCTTTCGTATGAAATATTTTCCCTGCTGTTAACCAGATGTGTGTTTAATGCTTTCCTGTGCACCAGATTAATGATATGAGAATGATAAAAATGAATGTTATTTTTAAAGATTTATCTCTTTAACATATAAGAGCTACAAAGTTAATACAGACTTGTCAATCTGTTGCATACAGGCTTGCAATTTCCCCATTCCCAAAAGAAGAGCGCCATCTCATATTAAGATATGAGATTTATCTTGTTTTCTTAAAGTGTTTGGAGAATATTTCCATTGTATAAATAGCACTTTCTATACAAATGGTGGTCATTCCTTGATTCAGTGCCCAGAAAAAATATCCCCTGTGGCTCTCTGATATACTTAACAGGTGCTTTTTTAAGCACACTGCCCTCTTTCATCATGCTCTAACCTTCAGTAAATCAGAATAATTTACAATGTAAGTTCTGCTCTGAGAAATCTGCCACTGTAACAGAAGTTCCAATGTGATGTGGCAAAATTCTGTTAACGGCAGTGCAACAGTGTGAATCGCCAAATTTGAAATGAATGAGCCTTGTAATGCCTCAGGCATAACATTTTAGTGGCTGAAGAATTTGACACTACATGCATTTTGAGTATCTATAATCCTATAGTTATCCTGGCAGCAGAGAACCTCTGCTCAATAACAATATCTACACAGAGGAAATTATTAAAATACATTGCACATATACAGAAAAGAAAGGAAGCTTCACAACTGGAGCTCTGTATTACACACCTGTAACATGGAATCAGTTTTTAGGTGACCCATTTATTCTATATTTTCCTGCTAAGATCCTCAACAGCTTTCATATTTAAATATCTCAGCCCTTTGAGAAAAGAGGACTTCATGAGGTTGATTTTTCTTTCAGATATGCTGATTCCTGAGAGGAACAGTTACCCTGGTGACACTGGAATTGGAGCTGGCATAAATAAAAGCACCATAAGGCAATTAAATTCCACGAAGAATGGAAATTATTTTATCTAAAGAACAACTGAGATATTTCCATCAGTTTTGTAACCTATGCAAAGCTCAGCTCTTGTCTATTCTCACAGGAAATTACTTTAGCCCACAGTTTCTCTAGGCAATGCCATTCTACTGGTGTAAAGTTTGCTTTTAAGGACAGATTAGAATTGTATCACCTTAAAAGACGCCCAAGACACAGTAAAAGTATTAACATTTTTGCCTTCAGAACAAGCATAGAGTAACAGCAACACTTTTATACCCACAGATGGTGCTTGGATTTGGAGTGTAAGACCCAAATCTCAGCTAAATTCAAGGAAGTGTCTGAAGTACCTAAGGCGACCCTGTAACTCTACCAAACTACAGAGTAGAGAATCATTTACATTCAAAGGAGAATCCAAACCATCCATTCTGTCGTCTAATTTCAGAGGGAACCTAGACTGACTACCTGCAATAGGAGGTATCTCAGGTTTTGTAGCTTCTGGTGTTTTTATCTTCACAAGAAGCTCTTGGCTCTTAGTACTGAAGTTAGGCAGGTGTGAACTTCAAAGGTCCAAAACTGAGATTATCTAACAATGAGAACTGGTGAAAAGATTCCCTTAGGTTAAGTTTAGGTGAATAGGGAAGAAAGAGCAACTACCCTTCAAGCTGCATAATCTGTCTCTTTTCTATTCTTAACGAACAGGTTCTTTAACACTTGGGTTTGAAAGAGCTAGAGCAAAGTATATGGCAAGCATAAATCTCTTTAGATTTATTTTAGCTCTCAGCAGTGTGCTAAAAACACTCCTATTTTGCCTAATAGTATGTTAATAGGGACACCTGAATGTAATTATTTATTTCTCCAAATAGAATTAATCTTCTGTATTCTACTTTTTCCTGAAGGGAGCTGGGCTGCATGGACTATGCCAACACTAAAAATGAGGGCACTCTGCACTGAGGGGCATCTCTGATGGTGTAATAGGAACTTACTTCCTATTTCATTGCACTGTATCAGTGACAGTTGGAAGACATTATACGTGTGAAAAAATGTGAAAATTAAGTGGAAGATGACAAATATGAAATACAGTGTGATTAACACACAAACAAGAATTTCAACATCATTTTAAAAAGAAAAATAAAAATCCATTGTTACAGCTCTAGATAAAAAGCAACACTGACATAATAGAAATTGTCCCCCTTCACATGCTCTGAGCATGGGAACTAGCATAGTGACTGATACTGGATGAATTACACGGGGAATGAAAAGAAACGGCTACTAAAATAACACCCGAATAAAAAAATATAAATAAAGGAATCTTACCAAAGACATAGTAATAGAAACATTTATCTTGGAAGAATGTAGATAGAGAAATACCAGCAGAAAATAAGACCACTTGGCTCTGATCCAAAGTAATTTTACTGTTATAGCTGAGCCTCCTGCTTTTATTCATGAAGGCAAGTGGTGGCTACTCTTTCACTTATATGTTCGTGATGTTTTTTGCCTGATGATTTACCTGCACAGATGGATCTCAGAGCTGTACAAACTGTACAAGGTGCTGAGTAATAGACCAGGAAGTTAGCTTTGTTTAAAGTCCTTCTTCAGTACTGAAGCCTCCTTTGTGTCTCGTTTATAGTTGTTTTGCCCCCACATACTGCAAATACTGTAATAAATACGAATTGATTCATAACTGCTATTTCATAGAACCACCTTTTGAGACTTCACCTGGAGTGCTGCATCCAGCTCTGGGACCCCAAACAAGAAGTGCATCTGTTGGAGTGAGTTCAGAGGAGGCCATGTAGATGATGAGAGGGCTGGAGCACCTTGTTCTGTGGTGACAGGCTGAGAGAGTTGGAGCTGTTCAGCCTCAGAGAAGAGAAAGTTCCATGGAAATCTTAAAGCCCCTTCCAGTACCTAAGGGGGCTACAAGGTAGTTGAAGAGGAAATTCTGACAGGGATGTGTAGTGACAGGACATGGGGGAATGGTTGTAAAATTAGAGTAAGTTTAGATTAGATATAAGGAAGAAATTGTTTACTGTGAGGGTGGTGAGGCAGCTGAACAGGTTGCCCAGAGACTCTGTTGATGCCCCATCCCTGAAAGTGTTCAGCTCCAGGCTGGATGGAGCTTAGAGAAACCTGGTGTAGTGGGAGGTGTCCCTGGCCGTGGCAGGGGGCTTGGAAGTAAATGATCTTCCAATCCAAACAATTCTATGATTCTAAGATTGTAAAATTATTTGAAAAAAAAGAAACAATTTAAAAAATTGTGCATTTAGCCATTGCTAACAAATTTCAAAAGGCTTGTGTTTGAACTGAGTGACCTATTTTTCTACTGTTCATAAATTCAGTTATATTTTGAAAGCCTGAAGGGATTCTTCAAAGCTGCTTTGTAGCCAGGTTCCAACACTAACAATGCAATTTCAATTATTAAATTAGAATAAATGCTTATGAAACAAGTGAATAAATTATAGCAGAAGGCCCATACCATTTGTGTCTCTGGAAATTCTTGATGGACACAGCGAGTGTTTGATCAGGACCCAGAACAATTAACATCACAACTCCCAAATCAGCATAGAAACTTCTCAGAAGGAAATGCTCAGCAGGTAGTATTTGTGTCAGCCATTTGTGTCAGCATCTTTATTCACTCGCTGATTCTACTTACCTCTACTGTTTTTCATATATAATCTTCATTAAGTCACATAATAGGAAACTAATAAACTTAGTATAGTTTCACCTTAAATTCCCTTTTTCTTCCAAATCCCTGCACTGCACACAAAGAACATCATACGTAGCCTACTAGCCATCTCAGTGACAGCCATAAGGAAAGATGGATGACTTTTATGCTCCTGACTAGGGCACATCTGCGACCCAGGTGCCTATTAATACTGTTTTCAGTGTGGATAATTGCTGTTCATCTGATGATTTTCCTATGAGTTCTCTTTGATCTCGACAGATAGACTAAGCTCACAAGCAGTGATGTTAGATGCTGCACCTGCTTATCAGCAATCTTATTCAATAGAGGTTACACTTGCTGTGAATACCAGTCCTCACTCGCCCTTTTTCCCCAGCCGGCCTCTTGGGGGAGTTCAATCAAAATAAAGCCATACCAAAGGATAGCAGTGAGCAAATTCAAAATGCTTGTGCACACACTGGTTTTGCTTGATGAAACAATGTCACGGTTCGAGCTGCAGCAGGGCTTTATGGTGAAAACTCTGTATTTCACTCATATATTCTAAATTCTTACAACCGTGAGAGGCAAGCTGATAACACCCCAACATCCTTCGTCCTAAGCCAAGACATAGGCATCAGTTTGAGGGCTAGTACAGTTTAACATTGATAATTTGTAAATGTATGAATATTTGCAAGTATTTCAATATCAACTACTGCAACTAATATAGGGGGAAGAATACACAAAATTCGAATCTGCTTTTTTCCTAGGATAGGATTAGATTCTGTGAGTGTTACACAACTATGACTTACCTGACAAGATAGCTAGATGGTGCTAAAACATATTTGTTGCAATACAGTTTTACTGCTGCTTACGTGTTTTGAAATACAGTGTTTTATCTCTATGATTGCCTATAGCTACAATATTTATGTTCACTTTCTTCCAGCAACTTCCTCAAAAAATTCCTGATGAATCTGGAAAACACTTTGATTTTTACACTAAAAGTGAGATATTTCAGATAGAGAAATACAGGGACTATGACCAATCAGATTTCTTGAGTCGCAGATGAGTATGACAGCCACAGGACTATCTGCCCTTTATGAAGTTTGCCCACCACTAAATGTGGGAATTGAATTGATTGCATGCTATAAAAATCTAGGCAACTGAAATATATAGTTACAAAATACGGTGGTATTAAAATAATAAATACATATTTTGTAAAATAAAAATAATAGGCATAAATAGAAAAATAAGATCTGACCTTTTTTAATCTTGCACTCATTTAAGGGAGAAGTGGAGAATGAGTTTGTAAAAAAACCCAGTCTAATTAAAGATAACATTGTCTTTTAAACACTAAGCATTCCTTGCTGAAATTTTTCCAAGAAAGTAAGTGTTAAATTTTTTCCCATTAGAAGCTTTCATGGGGAAGACTGCTTACCATGTAAACTAAACCATTAACTTGAAAGTGATTAATATTTGAAACAGTCAAAAAATATATTTGTATACACTGCATTCATATTCTTGCTAAATACATAGTAATCGGTTGTTCATGGCAACTTGATTAGGTCAATCTTATTGCTTACATCACCTTCAGCTGCAAAACTCCTCCACATTAATGAATCAGGCCCATTTTCTTTCTTTAGTATTTTTGAATGTCTTTCTTTATAAATAGAAACATAAAAAAAACCCCTGATATTTAAGCAAACTTGGCTTACTTTGAAAGCATTTTGAATAAGTGACCAGATCTTGCGAGGCTCATCTAGGGTGTACAGCATGAAAAGCAGCTCAGGTGACCTGCTTTGAGCAGAGATCTGCTCCATATGTAATTCCTACCTGTGACAGAACTCATGACAGATTGTGTCTGGAAACTCATGAATCTGCACATTCCGTACTACTGCTGCCTGCATTTTAGGTAAGGGTTAGGGGTAAGAGGAGCATGTTTCTCCTATGTAACCTATTAAGCTTGACACTACAGAGTCCCACACACTGATCTTTGGTAGGAAATCATTCTCTGAGAGCTGCAGAGAGCTGTCATTTTGAGAAAGGGCTTTTTTACCTGGTTGTACTATTCACATTCTCAATAACAGGCAAGCTTTTATTTGACAGATCAATGAGGAAATTACCCCAAATCTGCAATACTACCTTGCCTGATTCCTAATTCTTGAAAGCGATACCTATTCACAGAAGAAACGTGCTTACACAGAGCTGGTTTCTGTACCAATCTACCAAAGTAGGGCTGGAGCAGAGGGTTTGTGAAAGACTAGCTAAGGAATTTTACATATTGCCCTTATTCACATAGGCAGTTTGATTGCTATCTACCCAGGTTTTGAGGAAGAACCCCTTCTTTTCCCTGTATTTTGTGTTTTCAGTCCTTTACTTGTCTGAGGTGCAGAGACTGTGCACTTCATCACAATGCTCTTGAATCCACTCTTCTGCTTTCCTTTGTGTTTCTGAGGATCTGTGATGTTTCTTGTACATCTTGTTCAGTGTAAGCACTGTGATGACCAGTGACTTGGACCACCTGCTCAGAGTAGAGAGGCAGTGAAGGAGAAAAGCACCCAGCACAGCAAACTGCTGAGGGAGGATTTGCTATTGCTCTCTCTTAATAAGATGTGAACTTCCCTTTCTGTTTATCTTGTTCTTCACAGATGTTGGTGCCTATGGAACCAATGGAGAAGGAGACACAGAAACTTCTACAACATCTGGTGAAGTATTTTCTCTTTGGTAGTGGATAATAACGAATGCATCAGGGGAAGATGCTAGTGCAGTATGAAATTATTGACGTTTTCCCATTAGAAAATGTCTGAGTTGTGTTTCAGACATCCTTGTTTACATGGGGGGAGGGGGTTGTTGTTGGTAGTCATATTTTTTTTCCCCTTATTTTCGAGTTCTTGTTCCACTTTCCTGTTAAAAAAGACTGTCCAGATCTTTATAGCAACCTATTAAACTCTTCAGGTCTCTAGACATTTTCCTGCTGACCATTACAGGCAGCTGCTTCCCAAGTTCACCCATGCTCCTTGCCAGAGATGCATGAACCAGATCCAGGCCTGAGACCCAGCTAAGCAAGCATAAGGACCTTGCTGTCTCAGCAGGGCTCATTAGGATTGGTACAAGCTGGCTGCAGGACCAGAATGGCCTCGTGCCTGACCAGGCTGGATGGTGGACAGAGCAGAGCCTTGATTTGTCCAAAACAACAGGTAAAGTTCCCTGTGCTTTCCCTTATGGAGCAGACATTTTCTCTCATGGGTGACAAGAAATTCCACCTTGAGGACAGAAAGCAAAGTTAGCAAATAAAAACTAGGGAATTTTTCTATGAGGGTATCCACTTAATGATCTGAACTTTGAACAGAAGAGACTGGAAATACAGATGAGGCTTTTTCCTTTCAGTGCCTGCAGAGATTTGGGGTCAAGACTATGGATTTGAGAAGGTAATTTCCACAGGTGATGAAATACTTTTCTTGTCAAAACAAGGCTTTTTTACCTTTTCACAGATGATTAGCTGGCAATTTGGCTAGCAGATGCTGAGTGAAAGGATCTCACGAATCAGCAAATCTTGCCTACTTCCCAATCCACACCTGTTTTGCTCTCACTGTGATGAATGCTGAACCTGAATGTGATTAAATTTAAATGCCTCCCTCAGGTGCTAAAGGGAAAAAAAAAGAAAAAGGGAAAAGCAACACAATTTTGAAGAAGTAACTGCTGTGGCTCAGAAAGGAGCAAATTGAGCTGTAGAAAAACAGCATCTTGGCTTTTTAAAAGTTCATTTGCTCCTGCTGTTTATACCCTACCTAAAGCCACATCACCCTGGGTTTCTGACATTTCAGTCATTGGTTTTTTAAAAGATTATGATATTGGATGGATTATAAACTGCAATTTTTGTGTTTTCATATAAGCTTGCCGCTAGCAAGTAAGGAAGGACACAAGCCTCATTGCCCTTTAGAAAATGAGCTGCAAGTAGGATCCTGTTTTCCAAACATTTACATATCTATCAAGTTGTTTTCCTGTTAAAGGTTTATTTTGGAAAGAATAAAATTCAGGTTTTTTTTTTTTTTTTCCACAGACAGTAACGTTTTATTCTGAATTGTGAATTGCAATAGCACCAAAAAAAAGTTCAGAAACCTACAAATTTAATATGCTCTGCATGGCTTTCCTTATCTATTTCAGAAAAAAACATAGTGGAAGCCATAGTTTAACTCCCAAATCCTAGCAGCATAGTTAGCAGAAGTATCTCAGTTCTTTTACATGTTCCAAATTTTATTGCTAAAGTACCTTCAAGGAATTCTGTATTAATTAGAAACAATTAAATATATTATTACTATTTTTCACTCTGGATCCATTTTATTTACCTAGAAAGTTTACATCTATGAATGTAAAGGATTGGGAAAACTTACAAAAGTTCCAGTGAAAGAGCTCAAAAACACACCGTTTTTTTTTTTCTTTCTAAGCAAATCCAACAAGCCTGTTATCTGCTCTCTCCTGATTTCATTACAGAGATATCAGAGGAGTTACAGTGGTATTAGATTGAAGTAACCAAGTGGTGAGTTAGGCCTGTTCCTTTCATTACAGCAACATAAAGCAGATGCATATGGGTCTCTGATAACACAATCACTGAAAGAGAAAATATATTCATCCTATTAGTTTTAAAATATCTAACTGGAGAAAGCAGTGCCATATTTATTTCCCATCAGTGGCATTGACAGACACTTGATATTTAAGAAATTAAAATACAGTTTGTAAAACTGCCATCACAGTGAGCTCACTGTTGTGTGATTTATATTACAGTATTTTCAGATGAGGCTGTACTGTATTAGGTTAGGGCACACCATGAAAACTCACTTCCATTTGAATAATTTGTTCAGCTTTCAGGTTAGCTCAGTGCTGCACGCATGTTTATGTGCAAATTCATTTGCCCCTTCAAATTTGTTCATATGTGCAGATGAATTCATCTCTTCCTTTATCAGGAATCACACACAAACATGTAGGAGAGATGCTGGTGAGCTTCCCTGCTTGTCAAATCTCAGGCCATGTCCTCATGCCCATCCTTCCTTTCTGCTTGTTGCTTTTTTCGGCCTGTGGATTTCAATGCATCTTCTGTCATTTTGTAACCATGCCAGAAGCTTACATCCATCTGGTCACCTCCTAACTTTACATGACTTTACATTCTTAATCATCATCTTCTCTTTTAAAGTACGAGGGCATTTCCTCCTTTCATCTCCTGTATTTTGAAAATTTGGTCACATTTTGTATTTTCACATTTCTCATTAGTAATTTTCTGTCAAGGTCTCACTAATTTACTTGCATATTCCTGTCAAGAGGAAGATGTGAAACAAGTGACCGTATTTTCTCCACCTGAAATTTCTTCAAACTGTATGACACCTCTGCGACTAGAAGCACAAGAGAAGGTCAAGACAAACTATGAGGACTAAGAACAAGAATAGGACTCTTTATGCAAGGCTACTTGACTGGAGAGTGGCAGATAAATAAAAAGTTTTCATAGTGAAAAGATGATTAAAATTGTTACAGTATCATGTTTATAGATCTCTATTTAAATATTTATAAAACATCCAGTAAACAAATTGCCTGATAGAAACGAACAAGCAAATATCAGAGTTGCTTAGAAATTTTCCATCAATGAAAATATGCAGCTTCTATACACCAGCCATCTTCCATGGGAAAAAACTGCCATTGAAACTGGCATTTTCATAAGGAAAAAATCTAAAGTCCTGTTTATTAAATCAACTGAAATATTTTTGAATGTTAAATAAACAGATTCAATAGATACCTGCCAGAAGCATTGTCTACTTGTCTGAAGTTCAAGATAATGTAACCAGTAGAGTAAAAATAATGTTCTGGATTTTTCATTTTCTAAATCCAATGCTTAAAATAGGTAAAGAGTGGAGAGGGAAGAATATGTAATATCTTTGAATGAATTACTGAGCTGAGCTGTCTGAACAAGGCACAACAACTAGGTCTGTAATTTCCTGCTGCTTCCTTGCTCTCTTTCCACAATTGGCTCCAGAAATCCAGAAAACAGCCTTGTAACCTGTAGAGACCTTCACACATGGAAACCTCTACCTAAGCTTTTCTACATCTGTAACAACCACTTATTGTCCATACTTTTTCACAATGTTGCTCTGAGACATAAAACAATGTAGGAAATACTTTATGGGGTAGTTAAATGAGCTTTGCAAATCCACTGTGAACAGACTTAGGCTCTGTCTGCCATTGTCCCAAGCCAGCTGGGTGGCAGCCACATCTAGAAACACCTGCAACAGTGTGATGCTTGAACTAATTAACTTCCTTTTGAAGATAAATTAGTCCAAACACAGTTTTTCACTAGGACATCTATACAATATCTATGTGGTTGAACTGGATTCATCTGCAGGGGAAATTTTGCTCCTGCATAATCATAGATTAAAATGTAACTAATTACAGATTCTTCCATTTTAAACCACTAATCCCTGGTGAGAGAAGCTTGAAAACAAAGAGGTTTTGCCCTGGAGACAATGGTATCCATACCCACCAGAAATTAAACCTTTCTGAATGTTAGTTCCCTCCAGCATAACACATTTGCAGTACCCATACCACCACCAAGCCTGGCCACCCAGCACACTGGACTGAGAAGCACACAAAAGAGCATATATAGTGCCTGTCCTTGAAGATCCCATCAGGTTAAAAATATTATAGCTGTCAGTGCCTGGCAGATATACAAAGCCTTCTTCACCCCTGCTCTAATGTTTCATATAGATTCTTTATTACCTTCTGGTACAAGGTTATTTTTAATTGCCATGCAATTAGCACAATAGCTTCTGCTTATCCTGAAACACAGGCAGAAAAATATCACATCTGCCTGCTAGTAATTCTGCAGCCAAACCTCAAAGCTGCTGTGCACAATCATACCTAAGAAGCTTGAAAGAGTGAGGAAAGGAAACTGTCCTATCATCAGTGTCATCCACATTTTGTCCCATCAGCGTACAATTCCAGCACACCACAGAGCGTGTGTAACTGCTTCCCATAGAATCACTGAATCCTAGAGCAGTTTGGCTTGGAAGGGGCCTTAAAGATCATCTCGTTTCAACCCCCCTGCTATGGAGAGGGATGCCACCCAATAGATCAGGTTGCTCAAAGCCTCACCCAACCTGGCCTTGAACACTTCCAGCAGTAGGGCATACACAGCTTCTCAGGACAACCCATTCCAAAGCATCACCACCCTCACAGTGAAGAATTTTTTCTTAACATCCAATCTAAACCTACCCTTTTTTCAGTTTAAAACAATTCCCCTTTGCTTTTCTCAATTATCCTTTGTAAAAAGTCAATTTTTCTTTTAATAAACTCTCTTTCATTATTTCCTTCTCAACCCACTCCTCATATTGCACTCCTGTACCAAACAGACTTCACCCTGCAGCAGATGGTAATGAGTAGTGTTTCATGAGTTGCCTCCTAATCCTCAGGAGAGGTGGAGATAGAGGTTTGCCATGTCCAGAGGTCACAGCTGCAAAATATTCTTCTATCAAGAGAACACAGAGATGTGTGAGGGGAAAGTGTCTTCCTTTGCCCCATAGCCCATTTGGTTACCTTTGAGCAATAGATGACTAAAGCATTGTTGACAGCTCAGGGACCTGATCTTTTCTTAGCATTTAGTTTCAATAAAGCAGTTATTTACGGTGTTTGTACAGACAGAATAGGTTTGATGTTTTGTTTTTTTGCTGGTTTTTTTTCCCCTTGGTAATAAATACACAAAATAACTCTGACTCATCAATCTGGCTAAGTCTGCTCATCCTGCTTTCTGCTCCACAATGACCTTTTCATGCTGACTGAGTAATGTGTCCCTTACATGGTTGGTAACAGCTATAGATTGCTTACCTTCCCTTTCTACTTGATGACATAGTGATTAATATCACCAGAAGAACTAGCTCCTTGTGATCAATTAATCATCTGTCATAATTGTTCAGTAGCTAAATAATTATTAATTTTGGGTGTTCGTGATAGTGACGGTTGACAGTGTTAGAACGGAGAACATGTTCCCTCTGCTTCCCTGGGGACCTGAGTCCGAAAACCTCATAGAAATAGATATGTGTCAAGGCATTTTATCATTCTGTACTTTGGATTCCAATAAATCCTTTCAGGGAATTTATTAAAGTATTCACTAGATGTCAGTTGCTGAGGGAACTTGATAATGGAAAAGCAATGTCTTTCTTGGGCACATATTAATAGTTTGAAGGCTGTGCCAAACAACACCAGCTCAGCTCATGAGTGGTAGGATTCATTCCTTCCAATGAATGGAAGTGCTAAATACATCTGCAAAACATAGATGAAGACAGAGTAGAAGAGAGGCAAAGGAAATACTGTAATATTCATGAATGTTGTCCCTAAATTTGGGAGAGAAGTCAAAGCATTCTTGGGCACTTGTAGCAACACTTCATTGCTTTCCTAAATTCTTCAGTGTTGAAATTTCCAATAAGGACTAAGTTATCCTAAAGATAACCAATTCTTTATATCTTCCTGCATTTGTAGAGTTTTTCACAGAAAAACTCAGAGGTCTGTGGTGATATTTTAAATGAAATTGTAATTACAGTTGCATGAGCAATAATACTGAAAAACAATCAAATTATGGATCTCTTTGAATGACCACTACAGTTGGGCAGGCATCTAATTACACAAAGCAGGTGTAGTGGTTTCCATTCTCATGAATGAAAACCTCCAGCTCTTGAGACCTTGGAAATTCAGCATTAATGAATGCTACCAGGGAACAAACCACCTCTTTTCTGAAAACCTAATAGATTATTATTATTATTTCCATACAAACATATAGCATGACTTCTACATAATTTCCTTAACAAATTATATGACAAGGAAAATAGCTACTTTCTGAGAAATGAGTAACACTGTTGTTAAACTACCCTCTCAAAAGATAGAAGTTAATTATTTATTTAATGATAACACTTGAATGTAAAAACAACATGGAAGCCAAATATTTACATTATGTTGTGTTCCCTCTTGATTAAGTGACTGTTCTTAAAGACCAGCGTGAGAATTACATGCATGCAGACCCCAGGTTTTCACAAAAATAATTCAGCATGATTAACAGCCTTTGACCAAGGAAGTTAATGTTATGCGTTCATGAAAGGCTAACTCCCACTAACTTTGGGTCTAGAGGTCTGAGGTTTTCTTTTCTGTGTATTTTATTTCTGATAGATGACATTTCTATTACCAGACGTTGCCACAGAATAGATTCCCTTGCAAAATATGACACCAGAGTCTAAAATCATGTCTTAAATTTCCCTGCACTTTCATCAATCTCCAGATTCTTTCAAGTTTATACCAGAGTCTGAATTTTATTACATCAACCTCCTCCTTTTTCCTATGAATTATTTTCTTAAGTTTTCTCCCAGTTTTCACATATAAATTTACAGATAGTTGTTGATAGGTTAAGCTGAATTTATGCAAATAAATCATTAAATTAGACTTCATTTGCTGAAACAAGATAAGCTGTTAAAACAAAAATCTCCTACTGGGCTGCAGAAGTTACAGAAGGAAGGGGGGGAAAAATTACTGACAGTAATTTATATTGATTTTTTTCCCAGGGCAAATTTTCCTGGGAAATATTTTCAGGTCACCTTTTCTTACCTAAGTGGTCTTCAGTGACCTGAGTACTGTGTGGTATTCTGAGATGCTGAAGTTTAGGAATAACAAGGTTCACTTAATCTAAAACACAGCAGTTTGATCTGAAATTATTTTATTGTATTTGGCATAATGGACCATCAATCACGTGAAAGGGATTTGGAAACTCCTACATTACTTCTGCTAGCTAATTTTTAAAGTAAGTGTATGGGTAACTCAGACATTTCCAAGACTCATCTTTGCAGACTGTTGGGATTCCACTTCAAGGTAGAATTACTCTGTGTTGTCCATTCCACAAACATAAAATCCCCTTAAACTTTCTCAGATAGTCAGTGCAGTGGATTGTTTGTTGGTTTATTTATTTATTGGCTCTTAGGATATTTTCAGTCTTTTTTGTTTGTACAATTTACCCATCTGTATGAATGTTGACACTTCAACATTATCTTAGTATCTGATGGGCACAATTATTATTCTTATTATGTGTTTTTATACCTAATCTTTAAACCTTATTTTCTTGAGAATTGTGCCAACAGAGACATAGCAAATATTTCTCAAAGGCAGAACTCAAATCACAGTATGGCTGCAGGGTGAGGCTAATGATAAGGGCTCACAGCTTTTAGTAGGCTAATAGGTACCTGAGGAAGAGACAGACTGGAACTTGGACACACAAATCACTCCTCAGAGAACTGTAACTGTCACAACACCACGTTCCACTTGAAAAAAAATCCAAAATTGTTCAGCAAAATATATTACGTAGATATGTACATTAAGTTTTCGGTATGGTCAGGGCAGAATTTGCAGAGTTAATTCTTGTTCCCATTGTTATTCACAGAGGTTGAATTTTCTGCAGATCATCCTGCCAATAAAACCATTTTTGCCTGAAAGCTAGCATAAGAACAGTAAACAAAATTGGAAAGTACATTAAAAAAACAGCTCCAACATCTATTTACCCAGCATTTATAAATGCCCAGGTGATTTGAATCCCCTTTGCATTGCAAAATCAGTGCAGAAAATGACAGAGGACAAGAGGGAAAAGTGAAAGACATTTCTAGAGAAGTAAAAGAGTACACAAGGCCTAGTTCTCTTCCAGCAAGAATAAGTGGACATGACTTAATATTTATTGTTATAGCTTTACAACACCGTAAGGACTAATTCCACATTTTCCTCCTTCTTGAGTCATATTTTAAGCCTTTCTGGAAGTTGATTGTAGCAAGTAAGCAGTCCCACTTAACATCTTCAAGAATAAAGAGACAAATCCAGGCACAAGAACAATCAGGCATCTGTTTGAAGCTTAGATGAGTTGTATCCTCTTATGTTTAAATCTACAATCCTAAGTCATTTGGATAGGTTTTGTCCAACCGTGGAGATCATATTTCATGGACCCACAGACACCTGCTCTTTCAGCATATATAAAACACCATGCTTTTTACAAGACTGAATTTGACACTGCTTTTCCATAATTGTTGTGACTGATTATAAAAAATGTGATGGATTATATGAAAAAAAGAGAAACATCACAAAATTTTTATTATCAAAGTCAGAGAAGGCACAAGTGTAAAATACTATTTCATAGCTAAAACTAATGGGGTTTGATGTTTGCTTGGGTTGTGTTTTGGTTTTCTTATTTTATTTTTTTTAAACACTGTAATTATATCTCTTAACTCATCTAGAATACCAGTGTTCTGATTTTGTTCAAACAATATAAATGCAAAACAGGTCTTCCTGGTGGATAACATAATGACCATGTGTTAAAAACCTACTGTAATGATCTCATTTGTGCTTGTTCTATTGTCTAGCAACAATTTTCAATATTTTGTGCTGCTGATATAATGAGACACTTCTGACAATCTGGATTATCTGAAGGAAAAACTACATAATAAAAACTTTCACACTCCATTATAAAAATGTTGTATAATAACAGGTGGGCTATACTATCACCCTCAATAAGGTTAGCTTGATTCTTGCCTCCTCAAGTCAGTCAGCTAGAAGTCAATGTTAACATTTCAGAAACAATGAATAAACTGATGAAAAAGTACAGAAGTAAAGCAGGCTCCAGCTGAGTTGTACACAAGAGGCTGACAGACTGCCAGAATCTGTCAGATTTACACTTCTAACAAATAAAGAGCATTTATAGATAGATTTATAAGGAGTTGGTTCATCTCAAAAGGGATGGATCGTATCACAATTTCTCTGAGAATTCATCGTGAATCCATGCATCAAATAGGTGCATGTGAAGTTTTATTCTGGGCCAGTCGATTGAATAATTCAGTCTAGCTAGGCTTTGGGTTTAGATGAGGGTTAGTTGGCTGCCGCACAATCTAGATAAGCATAGATAAGTATCAATATAGATATAGGTTATATTGGTGGTTGGGGTGAAGGCAGTAGGAGAGCAACTGAAGATCACCATAATCTCACTTTTAACTGAAAGTCTGTGACTACCACTTAGAAAACAAAAGATTAAACACAAGGCCATGGAAACCAGTGGGAATTTTTCTTCTTTTTTAATGGATTTAAGCAGACTCCAAACTTGCATTCATTTCTATTAGCATTTTATTTTATCTAAAAATACTTCTCACTAAAAAATTTAAAATAAGAGAAATAGTGTAGGTCACGGTTGAATATTACTAAAAGAGATTGTTTTAGTTAGCAAAATGGAA
>VWZG01003879.1:159315-184422 GCA_013396735.1 Grallaria varia | reverse complement strand
AGGTTTAAAATGGGGCTCAGTTAGCTTTTATGGAGCATGGCACAGACTGAAGTGGTAAGGAACAGGACCCTGACTCATAAATTTCTTGTCAGACCTTTATTTCTAAATTACAACATCTTAAAAGGTAAAGAAAAGCACTCCCTCTGCCCATTCCATGGTGATGTCTCCTACACATTGAGATGAGAGAGAAAAGTACTGCCTATACAACATCTTTAAGAGATCCCAAAATGTTGATCCCAGCAATCCCTGTAATCTGAAGCTAGCAACTAATTTAAAAGAAAACCAACAGGATTAAAACTCAAACCCCCAAATTTTGCTGAAGTTACAAAGGTGTTTTAATTATTTTTGTTTTATTCAGTTCGAAGTGAATATACTCTAGGGAATAGGAGGAGTAGAAAGAAGGAAAGGGAACAGGATAAGAGGATAGATATTCTTGTGAAATTAGATATACTTTTTATGGCAACAGCCTGTAGACTATAAACCTACAGTGCTACTCTACTCTAGGGCAGACTATATGTAATCTGCATATACAGGTCTTGTATAATTGCCGAACTTTCCTATTGTTAAATTGAAAGCTATAGCAATAGCTTCCTTCTTCTTTCTCTGCCACAGTCTGAATTCCTTTCCTAATTATGACACGCTGCAGCAGGATTTGGTTGTTATTGTGCATACCCTCTTGTACGTGAAAGATATATGCAAATAACTAGGAAAGGCTGTTATCAGTCAGTTTGAGATAAGCTCTTTTTTTGTCACAATGATAAGATTAAAAAAAATATGGTGCAAAACATGGCTACAAAACATCCTGACCCTTCACTGGCAGCTGCAATTGCTGCTCTGGGACAAATGAGGCATAGTAACTTTTACTCACCATGATAACAAGGAAACTGAAAATTTCCCAAACAGCTACAACAATGAAAAGGAAGGAAATTGCAGTCAGTGAATTTGGTTATTGTCCTGGCTTAAAGGTTTGCCTTGCTATGGTCACACTGGATTCAATCAATCCAGTCAATAGATCACATGGTTTTTGGGTTTAAAACAGAGTGATTATATCTTACATATGTACCTATGAAATATGTAAATTTTAAATCAAACAGAAAATAGAAAATGTATCAAACAATAATTTATTAACTGCCAGGTATATATGTGATGTTACTGAAATGTTTTAGCTGATGTTGATTACTAAGGAGGAAAATATATAAATTTGTTCTTCTTTCATTTTGTCTTCTATCCTCTTGCCTTCATAATATAATTACAAGAAACATTTTCATTTTAAAATCTGCCTCACCTTTAAAACTTACAGCAACATTTATGGAAGTTACTATTTACTAGGGAGGATGAAATGGTAGAATAAACTAGGGTGAATGAAAATTATTGGGTTTATTGGCAGATAGATTTCATGTCCTGAATAAGACATATTTAGGTATTTACATGTGAGGTAGGTTTCAATGTTCCTTTTGCAATGAACAGAGACCAAGAATATACTCCATATTCTGTTAACCAGATCCTATCAATCTGAGGTGAACAGAATTACTTTCCAAGGTTCATTTAATTTATTGGCTAGATCCCTGTAATTCATGTGTCAATACCTAATTGTGCATGTTTAACCCAAACCTGAATCCCAGCCAAAGTTTCTTCTGGAAAGTGTTTGTCCATAATGAATTCAAATTCATGGGCTTTAACATCAGTCAGGAAGACCAGCAGATTTTATCACATGCTGCTTCTTTTCCTCCTCAAACTGCCTTTTCAAGAATGTTGAGATCTCTGGGAGAAGTGAAGTGTATCTCCAGCCACGTGGAAAAGAGACAGTGGGTCAGCAAAAACTAAATGAAATTGGATAAATCTAAAAGAGGTCTGAATGGAAGGAAATTTTGTAACTGTTGAGCTCAAACCTAAGGACTTCCCCAATGTAATTGTATTAGGATCAAAGAGATCTTTCTAGATTTTGGATATCAGGCAATGTTCTGTCAGTAGTGAGGAGAAACAAGTTGAAACATCTGGCTGCCTATAAGGAGAAACTGCAGATCTAAGTAAGGTGGAAGAAAAGACCATCTCTATCCACATGGATAACAAGAAGGTGATCAGAAGTAGTCAGGATGGATACACTAAAGGTAAATCATGCTTGATGAATCATCTGAAATTCAACAAAGACAAATGCAGAATCCTGCACCTTGGGAAAAATAACCCTGGACATGACTATGGGTGGGGGACTGACCTGCTGGAAAGCAACCTTGAGGAGAAGGGCTTGGGGATCCTGGTGGACAACAAGCTGTCCATGAGCCAGGAGTACCCTTGTGTCCAAGAAGGCCAATGGTATCCTGGGGTGCATCAAGAAGAGCATTGTCAGCAGGTTGAGGTAGGTGATCCTGTCCTTCTACTCAGCCCTGGTGAGACCACACCTGGAATGCTGTGTGCACTTCTGGGCTCCTCAGTATGAGAGGGACATGGATCTCCTGGAGCAGGTCCAGCAGAGGGTGACAAATCCGATTAGGGGTCTGGAGCACCTCTCTTACGAGGAAAGACTGCGGGAGCTGGGCCTCTTCAGCCTCAAGAAGAGATAATTGAGAGGGAACCTCACCAATATATGTAAATATCTTAAGAGAGGGTGTCAAGGCGATGGAGCCAGGCCCTTCTCGCTGATGTCAAACAATAAGGCAAGAGGCAACAGGCAGAAACCGATGCACAGGAAGTTCCACCTAAATATGAGGAAGAACTTCAAAATGTGGGTGACTGAGCACTGGTACAGAGTGACAGAGCACTGGAAGTGGTGACAGAGAGGATGTGGAGTCCCTTACTGGAGATATTCAAGAAACATCTGGATGCAAACTTGTGCCATATGCTCTAAGATGGCCCTGCTTGAGCAGGGAGGTTGGACCAGATGACCTACTGTGGTCACTTTGAACTTTACCCATACCGTGATTCTGTGAAATGCTTTCCTGGACAGCGAAGTGGATGTATTAATTCTTGTGTTTCCTTTTGCTGCATTAGCAGAACAGCCACCCCCACAGCGGGGTAAAAGTTCTTCCTTCTCTTGTCATGTGAGAGCATTCTCAACAGTTTTAAACTATGTACTGTTTACTGATTATTTCCCCAGTATTAAACAATTTAACTCCTTGGTTTTCTCTTGGGTCATTGTCCACATTGCCTCATTTCAGTTCCAGCCTCTCATATGAAATGAACTGGCTGGTTCTTTCTGGCACAACACTGAAATTCTAGAAATAGTTTTTCCCAAAGACCACCCTTAATAGACAATATGAGTGAGATCACATCCTAGCCAGATGTAGCCATCCTGAAACAATGTCAGCAGGTTGTATATACTTACACAGCTTTTTACCATGCAACACATACCCTTGGCATCCTGCTGTGTTGCAACAGCCCTTTATTTTAAGTACTTACAGACATAAACAAGTACAGAAAGAGACACCCGAGCAAAGAGCTTTGCAGATTGAATATGACAGTCCTGCTTATAACAGTGGAGTGGAACGATTCTTTTCACCCATGGAGTGGGAGAAAAAAAGAAATATCATTTTTTATTAGGGCACCAGGTACAGAGCCTCCAAAGTAATTTTTTTCATTGTTGTCTAGTAATGCTCTGCAGCAAATCTCAGTCCAAGACCTTGACATGACCCATGATGAAAAATGAGATGTGTAATTTTTTGGACTACCCTCAGGGCTGAGCTGCATGCCTTTTAATTGGGTCAAAGCAGACTTATAATAGACTTTAAAGTCTTTTCTATTTTGTTCTTATTGCCATAACAGTGTCTCAGTTTGATAACGCAAGTTCAGAGCATTATCATGTAAGTAGCTTTCATATTGAATTAGTGAAATATAACAACAGGATGAGAAAACTAATGCATGCTAGATATCTCTTACAATAAGCTTCTACATCTTTTCACCACAAAATGACATCTGTGACCTTACTCTTCCCTTTTCAGTATGATTAGTCAGTATGAAAAACTCTGCTCTACGGTTAAAAATAGATCACCCCACCTATTAAATGTTGTTCAGTGGAACATGGTTGTCGGCCTTGAAGCCGAAAAGGGGAGGTAAGAGTATGGATTTATATAGGCAAATATATTTTTGTGTTTGTATTTTCAGTATTAATTTGGTAAAAATCTGTGACAAGGACAAGAAAATAGTCAACAATGATACTTGGGTGCCTCAAGTATCTTCCTTCTAGTCCAGAGAAACAAAACCTAATGTGCTCTGAACATGCTGGTGATGAAGCCTAGAGATAAAGTCAGGCTGACTTGAAAATTGACCTATTCAGGGAAGAGTTAAATCTCCACTTTTTAGCGTGATACAGAAGTTACCTCAAAATGCATTTAGTATTCTCATTTGCCTCTGAGTACACATTTATATTACAAATACCATGCTATTTCATTTAATTAATCAATAAATAGTTTTATAATTATACCAGCACATTTCTTCATCCTCCATAACTCTCAACCAAACACTTTGTACTTATGCAAGTTTTTCACTTACAAATGTGAAAGTTTCCCAAGGAGGGGCACTTCTTTAGGTGATGGAAATATTACTTTATTACTTATTTTTTTAATTACTAAAATAGTAATCTATTACTGTATTTGCTGGATATTTTTGGCCACCAGACATCTTTCAAGGATTTTTCTATGTGTTTAATTTCTGATTCAGAGTGATGTTAGCCAAGTATGGCATATAGTTTGGCTAAAGACTATTGACAGGCTGATGGCTACTATGATTTGGTCACAGCTCCAGCAGTTCGTGTAGGGTTGTTTGCACAGAATATGTAACATTAATTGAACATGTATGATATGTTCACAAGTGTAAAAGCAATGGCATTTTATAAATAAAACTATGGTTTTTTTGGTACCAATACACAATGCAGAATATATTAACCTCTAAAATTTACGGTAAAAATACCACTTTTTCCCCCAATGTCAAGAGTTTTGTCAGGTTGCTTTTCTGTGTTGAATATGATAAGCAATAAATGACCTCTTTATGGTGTTGCCTACCGAGGAGTTGGTTACATTGTACAAAAAAGGAACTGTAACTGCCAAATGTAGATATAAGCCACATGGCGAGTATAGAAATTTTAGAAAATAATAACAATTCAAAAAAAAACCCCTATCTGGTATGCACCAGAACAATGAAAAATAAGGAATCTGATGCTTTTGCTGAGCATTTTTATACTTCACCCACCACCTCCTGCTTTTCCATTTCTTTTCCTTTGCAGGCTTGTGCCCAGTGTTTCTGTACAGCTGTGAGTGCTCATGGCAAAATCCCAGCACTTTGTGCTTCAGGTTCATTTTCTAAACAAATTAAGCAGGGGCAGCAACACTGCACTGGTTTGACATGCCTGAGCACATCTAGAAAATATTAACATGAGAGTAGATGCTTTCCATGTTGGGAGAATCTGACTCTGCTCTAAGGACCCCTTTCAAAAGTAGAGTAGTACTATAGTCCTCTTTATACAGGCAGAAAAATAAATCAGGAAAAAGATTTTTCCATTTTTCTATTGCCAATGTATAGCTGAATTGTAATTTGCATATAGAAAACCACAAAAAATACAGAAATCTATAAAAAAGGATTGAACACAGCCCACTGAAACATGAGAGGCACACTAAAATTCCATGCCTTTACCACACAGTCATCTTTCCTCTTTGAAAAGTATTGGCCTCATTTTCAAACCATAGGCACAATCACAAAATCCCTGGCACCAATCTTCATTGTGGATGAGCTGCAAACCTTAAATCACAGGAATGATACAGAAAGTACATGTTTAACCCTTGAAGGGTGGTGTTTCTTCACACAGGTATTATTTGAACTTGGCTCTCAAAGACTGGGAATGAAGGAATTAACTTGGGAGATAATACACAAATACATTTGATGCCTTGTCCCCAAGTATCATAATGAATTATGACAGTCTGCCTGTGATGCTGCTGAGAGAGCCTCAATATTTTAAGACATCACCTGACTGTTACATATTTGTCTTGCTGTTTGCACTGAACTAAAATACAGATCAAAATACAGGCAAAATGCAGATCAGGAATGGGTTTTATCATAAGCTCTTAACAACACAGACACTTCTTTGCATTTCCTCCTTGGAGACCCTGGCAAATAAAGAATGGTATTAGCTCATAGTACACTGATTTAAGTAGCTTTTGAAGTTAAGCAGTAGTTTTGCCTTGTGAATCTTGTAGAGGGAGAGAACCCATAATTTAATGGACTAATTCTGAGTTTAAGAGACTGAAAGCTCCAGTCTGCTGGGTGAATCAGCCCCTCGGCAATATTATGAGATTGTGCTAGAGACTGGAGCCTCTATGAACCTCAGTGACCTGGCTTATCTGTATAACATGGAAAGCAAAGCCATTATCTAAAAGCACAACAGGTGTATGAAATCTAAATTATCAACAAAACTGGGTTTGGTCAGAGATTTTTCATATCGCATCTTTTTTTCCCCTTCTGTATTTGAATATATGATAGCTGGATTTAATGAGGAGGAAGGAAAAAAAAATCAAGCAAGCAAACAAACAATCAAACCCCAAAATTTCTTTTAAACATGGATTTTTGTTTTGAAGATTCTTGGGGGTTTAGACAGGGTTTGTTTTTTTTAACCTGATAGATAGTAGGAGTTTAGGACTTCTGCAGGAAGCTGCTTAGTTACCTTCTTTTCTTATTTTGTTTGAATTTTTTTTTCACAGTAGTCAGCTCTTCAGTCAGAATCCCCACTTTTTCGCTCAGTTTTTAGGCTGCCTTCTTACTACTCCAGGTTTTCAAAGAGCTTTCTGCTTCCTAAAATTTTCTCTTGGTTTTTACATTTACACATAACTTTGTGTGAGGGGCTTTTCTTGTAGATCACTTTAGCAGTTATAATTAGGAATAATTACACAATATCAGCAATATGGGACGTTTTCATTTATCCTACAGCACTAAACCCCACCAGATTTTATGTATTCCTAGTATAGCACTTTTCTTCAAAGATCTACTAAACAACACTTCTTTGCAGACTCATGGATAATTTTATGCTGTCTTTGCTGACATAAAATCTACAGTTTCTCAACTTCTGTTTCAGTAATAACAAATAACTTTTGAAGATTAACTGAAAATATTATCCAGCTGTTTTTTTTCAGAATCACTGGAGAGATTGGACCCCAAAAAACAAAAAAGGAATTCAGATGAATAGAATGAAGACTGCTGTGTCCTTTAGTTTTACACAAATGTATTTGTGCCACAATCACTTTCTTACCCTATATAACATAATCATGCAAAACTGACTATAACTCCACTGACTAAAAACAAACCAAAAAGTTACACCAGAGTACAAGAGGAATGAAATTGGCTCACCGGGAAAAAAATTACTGCGTGCATTACTAATCTTGTGACCCTGTAGGATCCTATCGTGCTTGTTGACTTTGATGCAGTAGAACAAGAACTTCTCAGAGACTGAGAGCTGTTGCACACCAAACCAGTTACTATTGGGTCAGAACCACCTTGTGGGGTGTGTGCGCGAGCGCACGCGTGTGTGTGTGTATGCGTGTGTGTGTGTGCGTGCGTGTAGCAGGCAGGGATGGATAAATTCTCACATAGGTGGGGTGGTGTCATATCCCTCATGGCAGCCCCTGGAGCCCACATGGGGAATTCCTGGAGTGGCTGTCAGCCACAAACAGCCCAGGAAAGCTATAACACCCCATGTCTCCTGGAGCCCCTGACCCATCTTGGAGACAGTGAGAACATGGCCTCTCACCCTGGCCTGGGACCCCAGAGTGTCTGCAGGGGTCAGAGGCCCCACCTGGGGAGTTTGGCCATAGAAACCAGAGCAGATAAAACCGGAGTGGGGTTTGGGGTGCCACGTGTCACGGTCCTACCATCTGGACATGTGAAAGCTGGTTTTTCACAGTTTCACTGGTAGCTCTCTCTCCCTCTTTCTCTCTCTTCTTGCTCCCTCTCCTTTTGCTTTACTCCTTTCTTGACGCATTGAGTGGCTTGGAGCTGGAGGGATTGGATTTCGCTTCAGTGTGGTGAATTGGTTGCATATTGACTTGGGTGTGCTGATTAATATGTGCTGAGTTGGTATTGGGGTGGAACATTTTGTCTGGCTTGTGTAGTGTCCTTTTGAACCTTGCCAGGTTCCCTTATTTTCTCTCCTAAATTAATAAAGGAACTCCTTGGGAACAAGTCCATGGCTTAGTCTCCCGATGTTTTCTCAAGGTAGTAAAGAATCCTATATTTATAATTTCTATAGTAAAACTCTTTTCAGAGCCCATGAACCTGCAGCTCTGGGGCCAGAGTGTTACAGCATAGCAAATGAAGTTTTCATCAGTGTATGTGGCTATAATGACAAATTAGTCTGTTCCTCTGCATATCACTTGGAGCAGAAGAACTAAAGAACACCTGTATCAAAATTGCAACTTCATGTCGAGTTATAGTCTAGCTTAAAAGAGCTCAGAAAGTAGTGAATCCATCACAACTTAATGCACTTTGCTCCAGGGGTTAAGTTATACTTGCAGATAAAATTAGGACCTTGTTCATAGTCTAATTTTGTTTTTCTTCACCTCCCAGGTATTGCACCTCACTGTGCTTCTCTCTACTAGTTTAAAATATCTATTCATACCAGAGAACTTTTCCCTATGCAGGGCATATTGATTTTCTTTTTTTGTAAGATTCTTAGCCTGAGTTGCTTCAGTCTTTCAGTCTCCTACATATATGTTCCGGTGAAAAGTTCCTGATGTTAGTTAATCAACCACATTTTTTGAACCTTTCCTCTCCCTGGTTAATCCACTCCAAAATGGTCCCATACAAAGTCAGACATCGTCAGGGCACAACAGAAGTCATCAAATAACCATGGGGAACCGGAGTTTACTGCCACCACTTTTAGATACCATCATTCTGTCTGTTTATTACCTTCTTACCTAATTTTTCCTGTCTTTAGACATCCAAAATTTTTCAGATGGAAAATAGGTGATTGAAGGGAAACCTCCTAGGCTTTTCAAATTTTTATTTTAAAATTTTAATTTTCTTGTGTGTGTTTTCATCAAAAAATGTGTCATATGAAAATATATAGCACATTTGTTCTAAGATAGGTAGTTGGTTTATAGTATAGGGTTTATATAGATTATATAAGGTTTATTTGTGGGGGTTTTTTTAAGCTCCTTGATGTATGTAAAAAGTACTCAAAAGAAGAGTTTCTCTTTCAAAGCTCTTTGGGGACTTTTTTGAAAAGCAAGAAAATCAATTGTTGTTTATAAAGCAACATCATTTCATTCCAGGTATGGGCTGAAGCACACACTCATTTATCAAAAAACTGGCTTCTATGAAATGTAAGTGAACAAAATAAAAATAGGAAATAAAATATTCTGCATCTATACAGCAAATTCTATGCACTATTTCAAACAAATTTAGAGTGGCGCATAAAACCCTTTTTATTGCCACAGGACAATGAAGCACAAAGATGATTAATGTATTATTAGGAGCTCCACAGATAAAGGAATGAAACTGAGATGAACCGAAGGTATGAGTCCCTCTTGCCCTATTTACAATGCTTTTTCACGGAACCTCACTTTGTGAGGATCAGAGCTAGCTTAATTTCTTTCAAATGCAGCCTGGAAAGAAGCTATTCCATAGAAACATTTGTTGAATAATGTATTTGGATGAAGATTACTCAACCAGCTCTATGAATGTACAATGTTTGAAACTGCGTGTGCATATACATTGTAAGAAGTTCAAGTACTAGAAATAGTTCACGGGCTCTTCACAGCAAGTAATCACTTATCAAGCCTCATGACAGCAAGGTATATGATCACAACATCAATTCAATGCAAGAAGTGATTTTCTGAAGAAATCATGACAGTTGGCTTATAGATAACTGTACTGCTTTTGCTGTCAGCTTTTAAATAATGAGCTATAATATAAAAATATAAAACCCCGAAAAAACAGAACTCTTGTGGGAAAAAGCGTCTTGAGTGAGCTATTTGATTCCTAGTATTTCAATAAAAGATTTAACAATTTAACTCTTGAAAACTTGAGAGGTTTCAGCCTGCATGGCTGAACACATAAAGGATACAGTGGACTTCATCGCCAAATGTAAAGAATTATATTTAGCTAATGCCGCTGAAATAAGTGAGGAAAATAAGCTGCAAATTCACAAATTTTAAATTATTTGCACTTTTAAATAATTACGTTTTCCTCAAAGTATGAGTGCATGAGAACAAGGTCAACAGCAGAGGCTTTCTTAGTGCTTGTGTTTGAACTAATTTGTATCACATTCTTCTTAGAATTTACCCCTCATAATGAGGAAGGAATTTTATGTTCTATGGTGACTTAGAGGAAGGTATGCAACACTCTGCATCAATGATTTGTTTTAAATTTCTTATAAACTGAGTATAAAAAATTCAAACAAGAAACAGTGTTCCCCAAAGACAATGCAGGTAATCTTGGTGATTTAGCTGTGCCAGCTGAATAACAATGATGTGATGCCAAATAGAAAACAGGAACATGGAAGGAAAGGAAAAAGGGCAGAGACTGGGTGATATTTACATGCATACCTGTCCTGGAATTGCCAGAGCTAGATTTCTATCTCCTCCTTCTCATAAGTTTGAGGACAGACATAATTAACTGATTACATTAAAATATAATGAAGAAAGGAAAGCACATCCTGATGGTGCTCAGCAGAATGATATGGAGAGCTGAGAAACCTCATCATCTATCAGCCTGAAGTCTGTGAGAGGATTCATTACCGAAGTACAAAAGTAAAAGCTAAAATAAGCCAAACTATAGTGAAAAGAAATGACAAAAGAGACCACCAGTGCTCTAAGGGATGATCTAAGAATCATCCAAGAGTTCTCAGTTTTGCTCAGAACATCAGTATGGAGCCAGAGATGTTCATATAGGTGAAAATATTCAAAGAGAAGTTGAACTAAAAACTGTTAGACATTATCACTTAACCTGATAATGCATGCAAGCTTTTTTCTACAATCAGCAAGAAAGGCAGAGTATTTCTGAAAGCTTCCACAGGACCAGCCTGAGATTTAAACCTTTCCTGCTAACTTTGGAAAGCAAATCATGTCACCTCCATGCTGATGAGAAGCATCAGGCCCAGGAACTGGGAAGAAGTAGTTTGGGTCAACCCCCACACACACACACACACATATTCTCCTTCTTCCAAGACCCTTTGCCAACTGCCTACATATGTTATGAGCTTTTATACAGGTGTATATCCTTTTTGGAAGAATTTCTGTTTATACTTATTGCTTGAGCAAAGCCATGGCATGAGAAAAATTCACAAGACTATGCAGGTGTAAAAAATGATGAAAAAGGGGACTGGCTGTAGCTGTGGTTCAAACATGACTTAAGAATGATGGAATAAGTTTTTTATTTTATGTCTTTTCTCCATTTCTACTGAATTTAGCTGACAGCTAGGTACCTATTTATTCAGCAGGGTCAAGCATGTTACTCTGCATGTCCAATGACATTACCTCAGATTCGTAGAGAAAGCCATGGGGACACCAAGCAGAAGAAACATTATTTCTTTGACCACTGACACTCAAATTACACCTACATGTTATGCTAGGGGTCTGAAATCTGTTGGTTGAACACCTGTATAAAAGTTCATAATGTATTTGTTAAAATTTATCAAATGAGGTCAATAATTACCTATTCATAGTTCTTGTTACATATCTTTATTGAAGGGAATTCAGAAGCTCTTCCGGGAAAAAAAAAGTGATTGTCTTCTTTTCTGATGGTGAGAATTAATTGCAATAGATGGAGTTCTGTTGTGTTCTTTAAGAGACTGAAGAAGTCTAAAAATACCTACTTGCTTCCTGATATTTCTCAGGATGCTGGTATTTAAAATAATTTTAGTCTTAAGCATACAATTTATACATGCAATGTTTGAATAAACTTCCGCTTTGCTGTTTGCATTAGTGCAGCTGCATTTTAGTTCCTCTTTTTATTTCTTATCTTAATCCTAGGCAATGAAAATATTTGGATGGTCACCTCTACCCTGGAAGGGAAATCGTGTAAACACAGAAACAAACACGAATGTTTGAGGGACTAATGTGTGAGGATTAAAACTGAACAGAGGAAAGAGAAGGGAAAAAAATTAAGGATGATCTTCAAGGTGACAAGGGAGATGAGAAAGAAAATAGAAATACAACAATTTGTAAAAGAAAATGGGATCGGCCCTGGAGTAAGAGAAAGCAAATGACAGGGGAAGGACAACAAAGCAGAACTGACTGAAGTGGGGTTTGAAAGGGAGACTTCAAGTATCTCAAGGTCTCAGCATGTGAGTTTGTGTTTATTGGTTTTTTGGGTTTTTTGTTTGTTTTTTTTAAACACCTTCACAAGGTGAGAAATTTTATTCACAATGCTGTCATAAAAGAAGGAGTATAAATCGGCAAAAACCAATAAGATGCCCTGCAATATGTGCTTATTAGAATAAACTAAATATATGAATTAACCCAATTCGAATTCATTAGTATATAATTGCAAAATCAGCAGCAAATTCTGAGATTTTCAGAAGTGACAAAAAAGATGAGTGATAAATAATTTTTTTTCTATAAAGGAAAAAAAGAAAGACTCCAAAAGAGAAGAAAAAATAAAAGAAAATATAAAACTAGGAAAAAAATTAAGTTAAAATATTACACTGAGGGGAGGGGGTGTAACAGGATAAAAAAATATAGTATATTAATTGTATCATCCATCTTAATCTCATCACAATATCACATCTGAGTGCCTAAAGGCCAGAAAGGGTTTAATTTCACCTCTTCTCCCAAAAAGGCAACTGAGGGATCATGGTATCCAGTCATTATTCCCTTTCATCAGTTTGTCCCTGTTTTTCCTGTGACAGCAAAATAACCCGTGTTGGTTGCAATGACGCATTCAGTGCATAGACCTCAATATCAGCTTTGGAAGGGAGCACCATTGCCCCAAGTTGTTTACCAGTACTGTGAACAGAGATTAGCCAAAGTAGATGGCATGGATCTATGAAACTTTTTGCTGCTTCCTTATCTTCTCAAAAGTCCACATAAATCACGCTGTAGCCACCATTCATACTACTCTGTTTTCTGAGTATAAAAAAATCCCTGTCCTTTTACACAGAAATAGGCTGAATATTAGAGAGGGGATGTGGCCTTTTAAGATGGAGACAAACAAAGTTTCATGAATGACAAAATCCTCTGACCTCTGAAATGCTTATGAGTGTCAGGAGCTCAGGTTTCAAGAGTGCCCATGCTCTTTTCTAATGTGTCTTCTCCAGCAATTGATATTCATTGTGAGTGTTTTGGCCCATCTAAAGTTCTTTTGAATCATTGCAAAAGTACAAGCATTAACAGAGCATAGGCTTAAAAATTATGTCAATGTATTAACATGAACTTTTTTCTTTTTTGTTTTTTTTTAATTTTTGCAAATAGTCCAAACCAGTTTCATATTCATTTAGACCCATGTCTCTATGAAGGATTTGTCTAACAGATTCACAAGAAGTATTATTTATATGCCTAATTAAGCTCCAATGACCTCCCATACACACGTCCTCAAGCAAGGAACAAACAGGATAAGAAATATTGAGGTGAAGTGGGATTAGCTTTCAGAAGTATTTTGTAGCATTGAAGAAACTGTCCTTGTTATATTAATGAAATGAAGGCTGAGTGCTATGATAGGGAAGACAATAAATAAGTAGAGATCAAAGTAATCCCACTTTATAATCCTATTATAAACTCTTCCATAAGATAGAACTTTTCTCCAGACCTTCCAGAAAGGTGGGAAGTCTTATTTCAAGAAAAGATAGGTACAGTGTGGCATCTGCCTTGACACTTATTTTACTTTTGAAATTACCCAAAATTAATCTGAATAAACTAGCATCATTGTGCTGTCAGACGCAAAGAAGGTGAAAATCTTTGTGATTAATGTTAGAAAACCAGCAACAGAAAAAAACGTAGTTTTAGGGGCATTTATAAGAACATCTGAGATCCCTGAAATGGCAGTGCTGTCTTGTGTACCTCTGCAGAGAAGTAATTACTTCATGGAGACTCCAAACTATGAGAAAGAGCAAGACTCCCTGGCTAGCAGAAGAAAGGTACTATCTTAGAGATATCAGAATTCATATCCACCACCTAGCTGCTGATTTGGTCAGATAGAACTTGTGATTAATCCAGGCAAAAGGAAAGACATGACAAAGCAAACCAGCAGTTGAAACCCAGAACATCTGTGGTTGTTCTTTCTGATTTACATGCTGAAAGACTGGCAGTGAAAAATTTGCCAGTTTCATGAAGATGCTGCAGAGACTGGAATCAAATGTCACTTAATTTCTACATAGTAGTTCCTGGAAAGAGAACTGTGATGAATTCTGACCTAAAAAAAAAAGCAAAAACAATGACACTAAAAAAAAAAAAAAAAGTTTTGTTTTCATATAGTCAGTATGAACAATTGCACTAATCACTTTTCCATCATACTTACAATATCTTGGTGTTGCCATAGTTTCTGGCCTTAATACAAACTGCAGACAATAGTTTTCCATTCATGTTATCCCCATGTCATGTAACTTGAAGAGTTCCATGGTAAAGGTACTAGTGAACTCATTCTTATTTTTAATCATCATATAAACACTTTCAAGACCATGAAATCTCAACAAAATTCTTTTTATGACTTTTTTGTGCACAAATAGTAATTGCCGAAACATTCATCAGGTTTATTTATCTGCTTTCTGGAATAAACTAAACACAGAAACAAGCCTCCTGTAGTTTGGATCATGATATTCTGTTGTAAAATACTACCAGAAAACCTTTTAAAATGTACACAAAAAAGAAGGCTAGATCTGCAGAGAATGCAGAAAATGTGTTTAGGACGGGATAGGTTGAAATCCAAGGAACAGGGCAAGATCAGAACACAAATAAGATACTGTATATACTGTGGAAGAAAACATGAAAAAAAATTGAAGCTTGAGGGAAGGATTGAATGAAAAAAAGACAAAACGAATAATTTATTTACCAATCTAGACATTTGAGATTCTAATTTATGTACCCATCTATCTCACTCTGTGCTGTGTGTAACAAAAATTTCATCAGTACGATATAAAGACATCAAGTCCTTGAGCTTTGTCCTCCTCTCCCCTGGAAGCACTGAAGGGTATTTTATTAATGACTGCTCCTGCCTAAGATCTCCCTCTCCTGAAGGTGAGGAGGCAGTGAAAGAGTTGAGCAAGGGCCATTATTATCATCCTTGGCTCTGATCTCTTCCCTTCAGACTGTCCCCAGAAAAGGGTTCAGAAATATCTGAAGAGGAATGAGCTCATTGGGGAAGTTGTCAGCCTCTAAAAAACAAATACCAAGACCAACCAACCTCCTCTCCCCCACCAAAAAAAAAAAAAAAGACCCCAAACAAACTCAGCAACAAAGAATTCTCTATTTATTTCAGGATACTTTCTTTTCATGATGTTGCCAGCTGAAAGAGCTAACTCTGTGTAACTGTTCTAATCTTGGTCCGTGTTGGCAGGGCATGTGGCTGTGGAGCAGAGCAGAGCGCTGCTGTGGAATGAGCATGATGGTTCCCATCTGCTTCCCTGGAGGGGAGTTTAATTGCTCTTCCTCCTGCTGTGCAGTTTGAGCCCCCTGTTTATACATGCAAATAATCATATCACTTCATGTTACCCAGACATTCTTTTATGTCTCCTATTTAACATGCAGTTCATTGTCAAAAATATTTTAAGATATCAGTTAAAACCATTATATTCACCCTTTATCTAATATTGTAAACGGTGATTTCATAACTTTTTATAAATTTATTACTCTGTTTCAAACACTGAAGCCAGTACACTCCAAGAATAAGTGAATCATTCTACTCATTAGCTTTATAGATGGGACTGAAATTCTCACAATAGTAATTTATAATCTAGACATTATCTAAATTCCTGCAGAGAGAATATACAGCATAAAAATACTTGAGCTGAGACCTTTAAAATAGATTCATCAAACACATTATTTGATAAAACATGACAGGATTTGTTGACTATATTTCATTAACCTCATGTGAAACTTACTAGTAACATAAAATATTAAAAGACAACAGCCGTAGAAACAACTCACAACTGCTCAAAGCAATAGCAAATCATAAGAAAAGACAAATTTGTGATCAGAATGGTCTACTCAACAAGAAGATTTTCTACAGGTAGATCTATGTACCTATATCTCTTTACATTTTAATCGCCACCATGGTAATCCACTGTCATGGAAAACAAAAAATTTAGCATAAAATATATTTCAAACAAAAGTATCCATTTTTTACAAAAAAGGTATTTAACCACTAAATTTTTATAGACATACTCGAATGCCAACACAAATAAACCTGATTCAGAATGTAATTTTATTACATTCATTGACTGTATATTTCCAAATGTTAATATTTTGCTCATTTTCCTGTCTAAAAGCATATTCTGTTTTTATGTCACACTAGCTATGACTTGTACATGTTTTTAATCAAATGTTAACCTTTTCTCCTTTGGCTGAGAGCTGATATTTGTGTGCTCTGTAGATTTTTGCCTGTTTTCACCCCATTTTCTTCAATTCAAACATGCTATAAAACTGTCAGTCTTAAATAAAATTTGTGAAATCACAAAACAACCTGAACTTGATTTATTATTTAAGTACATTGTTTTCATTCAGTGCATTTTATTCTCACTCTGTATTAGGTAAGATGGAAGGATCTAGAGTGGTGCACAAGTAAGACAAAAACATATGTAATTTCAGATGTTCTGAAATATTAAGGAGGACTAGTCACAGAAATCTCTGGAAGTTGAAAGTTACTGATTAAGAAAAAAAGACAGTGAAACAATACATGCAAGTCTTGATTTGAGAAGTCTTACTGAAGAGTGTTTCTCTCAAGCTTGGAGCTTGGAGACTTATTTTCCAAACAGCACTTAAAATGCTGGCAAAGGTTCCAAAATGCCAGTTTCAGTTTTGAATTGACTATGATCAGGATAGTTGAGTGCATGGAAGGATATGCCTCAGCTACAACTAAGCATATTGCAACTTTCACAGTATCTTTAGTTTGAGATGTTGACAGTAACAACAGAATTTGAGCTACAAAACTGGAAAGATACAAGATTAAGAAAGAAATAATGGATTTAATGGCAGTTAGGTGAACATCTATTAAAGCATTCCTGAAAGTATCTTCATAACATTGCATCTTCTTTCTGTGTTTCCACAGAGAAGTAATTAACAGAGCTGAGGTTACCACCGACAGTACTAAAGGGATAAAACAACCTACAAAGTAAAGAAGCAGAAGGTAGAGGTGTGAACTATCCCAGTCAGTGATATGAGCAGTGCTATTTTCTCTGCATTTCCCTGTTGAGCTGCAGAGGTAGTTGCTGGGTGTGATCCATAATATAGGAAGAGAAGTCATTGAAGACATCACCAGTGATCCAAGAAGAAGCCATGGGACCATTCCAGCTATTCTGAGCTTGATTTGCAGCAGCAGCCATTGGGTGACATTGATTATTTTTACACAGTAAAGTACATAGAGCCAGGTACTGAACCACAAGCTGGCATGGTTTACAAACATCCATACAGCACCAAAGCTTTTGTACATCAAGGCCAGCTTAAACACATCTGCAAAGTAGAGGCTATGGATGTACATCAGCACTGTCACCTGCAAGATAAATCTTGATGTGCTCAGAAAGATCAGGATCATATCTGCGGAAGAAATTGTTTTGCTTTTGATCCAGTTAATGACATTAACAGTTGCAATAAATCCATTTCCAATAAATCCAACAACAACTTCAATAGCTACAACGCTTATTGAAATGATAAGAATTGGTGGCAACATCTTGCTGATTTGGTTGCCTCTGCCTGATTAGTCTTTGTAGCTGTGCAAGAAGTTGAGTAGTTCTGATGATATCTGACTAGTCCCAGCTCCAGCCTGCTCACTTTATATATGACAACAAAAAGACATCTGGAAATGATAGTGGAAAATTATTATTAATGTTTTTCCTGAATGTGCAAATCAGAGAAAGATTTAATAAATAACCCTAACCTCTTACATGCATAATATTTGCCTATGCTTTTCCTTAGGGATGTGAGATAGAAAGCTGTATTAACCTCCCCATCTTTTTTCCAATTATTTATATACTTATCTAGAGTGACAGAAAGCTCTGTGTCTCTTTGGTTACAACAGTTCCCAACAGTGTAGAAGGGGATGCATCATGAAACCAAACAGAGGCAGCAGTGTGTCAAGAGACAAGAAGTTTTGTACTGTAACTAATATCTTTCATACTGTGTTGAAGGTCTATAAATTATAACTAGTCCAATTGTTGCAACCACTTTGCCATGAATAAAATTATACAACCTTCAGCCCTATTCTGGAGAAGCACTCCAGCCAACAGAGCTGTACTTACCCAAGGATTATTGCTACATTTAACTGACCACTTCTTGTATGTGTACACATGTATGGGATCAAAAGACAAGAATGACCAGTGTACAATGAGCAGTGATGACAGACTAGTCAAGTAGAGGAGTCTATTCAGCAGAACTCTGGTCAAAGTCCCACTTTCTCCACCTGTTTCACTGTCTCAGCCTCTATCCTACTGGCATGCCATGGAGTTTATTAGTCTAGATGGTGGATTTAGACCTGTTCTGCCTTATAGAGTGAAAAATCTGTCACTCATCTTCATCCATTGCTTTAGCTAGATGCTGTAATGAGCACAGCAGTTCGGAACAGTGGTGGGTCCCATTAATCTGCATTTACATTAGTGCTTATTTATAAAGAAATATGTCTGTGTTTACATAACAACATTCTCAACCCCAGGCCTATTAATCCAACCTGTGAATACAGTATTGGCACATTTGTATTGTCAACATATTACTTCTTGAAACAGAGAAACATGAAATACAGTGAGGACTTTGACAACAGGGTAAGAAGGAGCTGAGATCATCTGACCACTGGAAAAAGCCTGGAAGTTTTTGGCAATAAAATATTTATAATTTTTGTGGGAATGTTGACATATCTTTCTGGAGTCCACTTCTCAACAATGTAAAATCTTTCAAAGTAAAAGGTAGACCAAGCTTCTAGTCTGGATGTGATAAAAACTGTCATTGGATTTACTGTTTATCATTTCATCCATGCTCCAAGTTTTTATTGAATTGTTAAGAAGATAAACAGATAACTTAAATAAGTGCAATTATTCATTAACATATTGAAACGAAGAGGGGGATTTGAAATCTCCATAGCTTTTGTTTCTGTCAGTAGTTCACTAATACTAAACTTTGATTTCATTTTAGGTCCTAATAATCTCAAAAACTGGAAGGTTTTTCTCTAAAATGTGGGCATACTTTTGTCATCAAAACAATGCCAATTAAAAAAAATAATCACATTTTCAAAGTATTGTATATAAGTTTCAGATTTTAAAAAGTCCAAAAGACTAAAACAAACAAAAACCAAACAAATTTAAACAAAAAATACATTGGCATGTTGACCTTTTTTAATCATTCTTCACTAGAAGTATTCAAAAGAGTAGAAAAACCCCATCTTCCTAAGGAAAAAAATTATAAAGTGTAACTCAATGACTACTGTGTATTTTAAAGCTGTATTACTAAAGCTTCCTGTACACAGAGTATGCATTACAAAATTACAGCAGTCAGTCACCTCAAAAGATAGTTTTTAAGTTACTCAAGGGAACATGAAAATAATACTTTATTTTTATGCACTTCTAAAATAATAAAAAGCCTTGCAATTATAAAGTGGATGAATCCACAACAGAACATACAGTCTAGGAAAGCGCACAATTCTCAGCTGCTCAAACAAACAGTTACAAAATTCTGTTTTATCTTCTTATGCACTATTAAAAATTAGAACTTTAAGGAAAACTATATCTGGTCTTTACACACTCATTTAATTTTCCTGTAAGCAAGGCCCAAAATGGTAATATTCCTACTAGGGAGCATTTCTTCCCTGAAGACTCCCACCAGTTCCTTCAGAAAGAAGCTGTCACTCAACCTATGCACCCTGGTAGTATTTAAGCCTTCATGACTCAGGTAAAGGAAACAGCCTGTTCCTCAGTGCTCTGTGAATGTCCTCTGTATAATGTGCTCTGTTCCTAGGAATGGCTTCTAAAGAAACATTTTCTCTTGCTTCGTCTCTCAGTAGCTCAAGAGCTCCCTGATGAACTGTACTGGTGCTATGATGTTCAGGGGTTCTCCAGAGGATGAGTTCCATCATAGTTGCTGATGGCACACACCTGCACCAAGACTCAAAAGGCTAATTTATGTGTCACAGCAACCCAGACATGACCATACCTGATGCTGGTTCTAGGCTGGAAATCATCATACTCTCATGCAAATCCTTTAATTCACTCGTTTCTCTTCTAGCTCTTCCTAACCTCACAGATTGGGTTGCCACATTAACACTCTAGTAGACTACCCTTTGAGTTACAGACTTATCTTAAAAAGTAATCATAAGACAATGTTAACAGGACACAAATAGTTAATACTAAAGAGAATTGTCTGAATTTATACAACAATTTCCCTTGCAACATAAATCTCACTGTACTCAGAGAAGACAGGTTCAGCTCACAGGATAAATGCTTTGCTCCTTTGATTCATGCATTCCAATTAACAATGGTAGTAAATACACGTCACACAACCTCTGTAATGGTTTTAATTGTTTGAAGTAGTTAAAGACATTATTACAGCAGAGCAAACAGTTACTGAATCTTGTAAAACACTGTCTGTTAAGCTCATACAGAGACCACAATTCACCAATTTACTGGCATCTGGTTAATCTTTTGGCATTTTACTGTGAGCAAGAAGTGTGTGAATAAGATACTGGAAGGTTTATTTGTGATACTGTTCGGGAAGATGCGTATCTTAGAAATCACACTGATGAACCATCCAACTATGGCCACTGTTTCATAATTTCTACAGAAAATTAATTGTCTACAGCTTTATTGTGGATAGAAAAAATCAGAACATATCCAATAGGTCTGGCTTTTTCATCTCATAAAATTGTTGGTACTATTTTTTGAATCAAGAATTGTGTTGCGATGTGACAGGTAATCAAACTGCCACCACCCTTCATTATCCTCACTCATCTCTCATGTTGCACCAAGCCTTTTGGTGCCCTCCACCACACCAATAAAAATTCAGACAAAAATTTAAAAATTTAAGGCTTTGTAATGAGATAGCTTGTCCTAGTTATAGCAGCTGGGGCCAGTTTATCACTGTGTGGGTGTAACTAGAACTGTGTATTCCATATCCTCTCTGTCATTTATCATGAACTGTTAATGATGCATTGTTTGCAGCAGCTGCCCAGGACACACCTGACACCTCAGGCTATGAACTGGGTGCATGAGAAAACAGAGATAAGAGGGTTCCCTGTCTTCACACCAATGATTCAGGTGTGAGAACTCCCCTCCAACAGCCATTAGCACTTTCACACCCAACCTGAGGGGTCATGTCTGCTAATGGGCTATCAAATAGACCAAGATATCCTGTGACTCACAGAGTAAATTGCCCATTGTGAAACCCCTCACCCTGGGGGAGGTACTGGGTGTTCCCTTCTGAACCCAAGCATATATAAGCTTGGGGTTTGGGGAGTGGGGCACTCACTCACTTGTCAGATCCAGAGGAGGACCAGAACTTCAACAGGACTGCAACTGCCCCTCTCGACCAGACTGTGACCACCAACTTCTTGGAAAGAAAACTAGTTTTCCTTTTCTTTTTGCTTTGGACTCAGGGGGGCCACATGGTGCTAGCACAGGGGCTGGCGAGCACCATTCTGTTTGTGCCCCAGCGGGCTGGGTTGTACAACTGGGTTTTGAGGGCTAAACCCAATTTTCCTTTGTGTCAGTGCATTTAGTGTAAACTTTCTTATTAAATTGTAGCTCTGACTTCTACCCTCTTTCGAGTTGAGTTCATTTCTCCTGCTGGTTTACCTTTAAAACACCACACAGCTCCAGCACATTCAGAAAACGAACAAACGAACCAAAATTCAACATGTTAGAGACGCACAGGCTTTATAGTATCTTTCAGTGCCTAAAGTGATCTGGAGAGAGACTTTTGAAAAAGGTATGGAGTGATATAACAAAGGGGAACAGCCTTAAGATGAAGAAGGGTATATTTAGATTAGATATGAGGAAGAAGTTTTTTCCTGTGAGGGTAGAGAAGCACTGGAACAGGTTACCCAGTGTCACTGTTGCTGCAGCATCCCTAGAGGTGTTTAGGGACAGGCTGGATAGAGCTTTGAGCAACCTGGTCTAATGGAAGCTGACCTTTCCCATGACAGGGAGGGTTAGAACTAGGTGATCTTTAAGGTCCCTCTGAACCCAAGTAATTCTCTGATTTTATGATAACTCAGTAATAGGATCCTGTTGTCGCCTATCTAAAAGTAAAAGAATTCCCAGCTGTAATCCTGGAATTTCACTTTATATCCAGAGAGGAAAATCTTTGAAGAATTTTAGTCTTTTACCTACATCCTAACCATATTTTGGTTTTTGTGTTTGACAAGTGTCGACCCTTTGATGATGACTAGTGTGCTATTCTACCACAACTGATTTACAGAATTCACAGAACAGTTCAAGAAACCAGGAATGAACATCACCTTGATCACAAAGTCTCCATTTTCTGATGAAAGGACACAAGGAGATGAGAATAAATTATATTGGATGAAGGACACTGCTTTCCAGACCATCAAAGTTAATTTAACTCCAGTGGTGTAAGTGGCTACAAAAGCCTCATGATATTTTTTCACCTCTACATCATGAGCTCCTTAGCAAATAAGCTTTTTACAACCTGTAGTAAATTGCACACTGCATTTATAACACATTGTATCATAAAGTCCATCTCTGATGGAAACCTCTTAACGCCAGCATAAGACAGTGAAGTACAGCTACTTCTAAGATCCTCATAGTAAAATAATTGAATAAAACAAATCATGGGAGAATAGTTCTTGTAAGAGATACACAAACAGGCTTACAAAAGAAAACTTGAGGATTATATAGGAGAACCATCAATGCCTGTGTTTAACAAACGTGCCCAGAATCAGCATTCTTGCTTCTACTACTGGCTGTTTGCATCTGTAACACTTTTAAAAATGTTTTATCAAGTATTCCTCACATATTTGACAAGGTATAGAAGTCTAGTGAACCTCAATATAATATCCTGTCTGTGGTAAATAACAATAAATTATGCTGTCGTTTAACACATTCCTGACTTTATATTGTACAAAGAAGTAGTGTTGCAAAATATCTCCAAAAGGAGTGTGAAAGGGTGATAATTTATTTTACCATTAATTTGCAAGTTGTCATGCTGTTGTCATTATTGTACTGGAGATAATGTACTGTTAATTTCAGTGCCACTTTTTTTTTTTTTTCTTTAAGAAAGGAAGACTGTCATAATGGAAATCCCATCAGATGAAACCAATGGAAAGAGTCCTCTGAAATTCTTGCAAGAGGTCAAGGACATCAAACTGTGTAACCTGGCTGAAAAGGAAGATGCAACTTTCATTTTAAAGCAGTAAGAATCCACATACCCCAAAACAAGTTAGTGATGACTATCAGTTATTCTTTGCCATGAAAATAAAAAAAGATTAATAAACATCTTCATTAACTCAAGGCACTATTTGTAAAGATGAATTTCTCTTTTATACCATACGGAGTATGAACAGTGGGTAAACTTTCTGATCTTGCTGTTTCCTGCTATTTAGAGAGTCAGTATGTCAAAAGGAATGGAGCACTTTACTGGGCCAACTATACTTTCTATAAAACAAGATAAAAGAAAGACAGTGGATTTGGCTTACACTATTAAGGAAAATGTAAAAATCTTACATTAAAATGAGACACTAAGCTGCAAAATTATAGAATAATTATCAAGCTTGTGTTTGACAATATAGTCTCCTTAACTAGTCCACCTTCTCAACAGATTTAGGAGATTTTTTTTAATTCCTTTTCCTTCCTGAGGGATGCTTAACCTTAAATTCTGTCTGGTTTCAACAACCTTTGTTGCTGAAATTGGAATTGTTTTTCGTATGTCCTTAACAAGACCAAAGGTTAGAAAACTGCTTCTGGCTTCTCTTTCCCCAAGCCATTGCTTCAAGAACAGACCTATTATTTTCCATGGCCATTACATGTTATGGTTATTGTTTATTTTTCCACACAGCTGGATTTTCCTGTTCACAAAGTTATCAGGGACTACAGGGAAACTTCATGCAAAGTGATCATTGCACTAGACTCAGCACTTCCAATTTGTGCTTAGCTTCATCCAAAAAATAAATACATATTTCTAACACAGGTGACAGACATGTATTGGAGAATATTTTCTGAGTCAAGTTCCTTTATTCTATTTTGTGTTAGATTTCAGATATCCTGCCTACATCAGCAGTTACCCATTTTGTGAGCCCAGTTTGGAAATACTATTCTTATAAATTGTTCCTGTTCATGATAATATTTTTAGTATACACCTGATCTTAAGGTTGCTTATAGACTACCAAGACCTAAAGATAAGCACAATCCTTATGATGCATTTTTGTTACGAGTTGAGCTATTTTACTTAAACACCGTCCTTGTAGATAAAGTGCATGAAACAGAACCTATCACTTTCACTAGCACTCCAGCTCATGAAATTTATTCCCAAATCATTAAAAAAAAGCACTAGGGAGTGATAAAAATAACATAATTTAAAAGAAGTTACATCTGTAGTGCTAAAAAACATTTTCATCTTCTTACAGTGCCATGGTGGACTGAAGAAAGGAGATCTATCAAAGAGTGAAATCACTTTATAAAATGTAAAAAGTAAAAAAGAATACTATTGAACACCATGTATTTTTTCTTAAGTGTGCTTTTTATTGTGGAACAGTGAGAACTGAATCAATTCAGTAACTTCCATCTAGGATAGGACTGAGTTTCAACATTGATGTCTACATAAGCCTAAATGCTTGTTACTAAACTGCAGACTCACAGATCATTTTGATTGGAAAAGACCTTTAAAATAATCTACTCTAACTGTTTTCTCATGTAGGGATTTAAATTAACTCCTACTTTGAGACTAAAGGCCACCAGCTGAGGTGACCTCCTGTGTCTGACAGGTCAGTTTTTTTCCTTCCTTCCTTCCTTCCTTCCTTCCTTCCTTCCTTCCTTCCTTCCTTCCTTCCTTC
>VWZG01003879.1:112030-159110 GCA_013396735.1 Grallaria varia | reverse complement strand
TCCTTTCCCTTCCTTTCCCTTCCTTTCCCTTCCTTTTTCATCATATTGTCTTTTAAATACACATGTTTCTATCACAAAGCTGTCCCCAGTCTCTAAATGCATCTGAAACACAAATTTCTCTCTTGACAATACTTTGTAATATTTAGGTGCACTAGTTTCATATAAACTGGTTTATATATCAATTTCTTGTCTTCGACATTCTTTTAGAAAAGGTCTTGTAGTCTTTGTAAGTTATAATTGAAAATAAGAAAATATAAAATCTCTGTTTCCTGTTGCAATGAATCTATCAGATAGAAGCAGTCAGTGAAAAAAAAAAATTATGCACTGTCATCATTAGATACTGTTACATCAGGATGCTGCATAGGGAACCTCAACCAATTTTTTTAATTATAAAATGTTAAGAGCTTATTTTTGACCACTCCATATTTTTATTGTAAAGGTACTTTTTAGTACATGTAAGGATTAAGACCATAAAACCTATTGCAGGCCATTGTCATTTCAGCACCGTAAGCAAACAGCCTCACACTGACATGATGCTGGATTCATTTGTGTTTGCACAACTAATGTGCCATTTTGACAGCCCACTGCAATTCAAATCCCTTTGTCAATACTCTACACCACCTGTGATGCAAATTTAAATTAATCCTGATTTTCATTGCTTACTTACACTGACTATAGCAGAGAGAAAATGTCATCTATTCAGAAAGATTCACACTGGAGTACCTCTTCATAGCCAGTATGAAGGAAGCAAAATCCTGATAAGTTTTTTGTTGATGCACATCACCTAAGCTACAGTTTCTGTTCAACATTGTAGTTGGGTTCACTCCAGTTCTGTAGGTTGGGTTCCTATATGTAAGAAAAATTAAAAAAATAAACTCCAGTTCACTCATTTATTTTGCAGTAAGTAGATGTCACATTGGTGTGAGCATTTTCTTGGGGTAGAACTGTGCGACAAAATCCTTTACCAACATGACTGGATCCAGATATTATTTCTTAGTATTCTATCAGCTTTTTAACTTCACATTAATGAAATGTTACTTTGTGTGACTATTACAGTGAGGGGTGGATGATCCATGAAATAAAAAGCTGATGCATCCTTGAGAAAGTGCTCAGCACAATGACACATCTGCTTACTCTATTCGAAGAGCACAACTGACAATCTTCTCAGGTGAGACAAATTAAGGTCACTTCATAGTTCTGACTGGGAATACATTCAAAATCTTAAAAACCTTATGTATTTTTCTCTATTTTTTAGGTTAACATGAAAGAAACACAAGATCAATTTATCTTGTTAAGAATTAATTTCTACTTACAGATGTTTCCTGGGACTATTGTAGTTATGCGTCCATAAAATGGAGTACTAAATAAATTCTTCAGTGAGGGAAAATAGATAATACTGAAGGATATAACTTGCGGGTGCATAAAAAAATTTTACAAGTTGCAGCTAAATAAGGTTGAAGATTTATGGTCTATTCCACTACAGGAAGTAGGTGGCATCAAATGAAAGGGAAGTTAAAAACAAATAAAATAAAATGTTTTTCCACATAAGACAGAGGGGAGATGTGAAACTCCGTGTCAAAAGGTACTACCAGTGAGAAAAGACTATATGGATTCAAAGGATGAACGGGCAAGCACATAGAAATGAAATCAATTGGGTGTTACTTAACACATAAAAACCATTTCTGGTTCATATAATCCCTGTAAAAGTTTAATGCCTGGGAGAGTAACAGGAGAAAGTAGAATTTATGTTTGTCCAGTTTCCAAAATCTTCCCATGGGCTCTCTGTTGCTATCAAGCAGAGGTGACTGTACAGAAAGAACCTTGACCCCAACCAATGTGACTGAATTAATGTTAGTGACTTACCCCACCTCATGATGTCTTTTCACTGTACATTTTATTAATTATGATAATTCATTCAAGGTTTTGATTATGTTCAACTGCAAAATATATCCACGGTGTCACATCTATAATTACACATGTGGGGAAGTGAACACTTCAGAAGGGACAGTCACCCTGCAGGAAGATCTGAATAGGTTGGAAGAGTGGACAAACAAGAACATTATGAAGTACAACAAGTGTGATGTCTTGCACCTGGGAAAACATAATCCAAGGGTGCCTGGGGAGCAGCTCTGTGGCAAGGGACTACGGAGTTCTGGTGGACATCAGCACAGTGTGAGTGAACAGAAAGCTGCTGCAGCAAAGAAAGCCAACAAGAGGCTGCATTTCATCAAGAAGTGCTTCACCAGCAGAGATAAAGAAATCATTATACTACTCTGGTCAACGCTTGTCAGACCACACCTGGAATACTGTGTTTAATTCTTGTCCGTGCTATACGAAAAGAGTGTCAACAGGCTGGAGAGGGTCCAGAGAAGGGCCACAAAGATGATTGAAGGCTTGGGAGGCCAGTCATATGAGGAAAGATTGAGAGAATTTGGTTTGTTCAGCCTTCAGAAAAGAAGACTTAGGGGAGACCTTGTCACCACGTAAGGGGTAGTTACAAAGAAGATGTCCTTTTAAAAGGAGTGCCGTGGAAAATATGAGGGGTGATGGGTACATGTTACTCCTGGGGAGGCTCAGGAGGAACATTTTTCACAGTGAGAACAATCAACTATTGGAATAATCTCCCTAGGGAAGTAATGGATTCCCCAATCTAATCTAATTCTACATTGGACACTAGAAGATTCAGCTGGGTAGGGTGCTGGGCCATCTTGTCTATACTGTGCTTTTGCTTTTGCCAAGAAAGGCTGAACCAGATAATCCTTCAGGTCCCCTTACCACTTGGTATTCTATTATTCTATGATGGATTCTCTTTATATTAGCGAGTGAAAGTGACCTGTACCCCAGAAAAGAGTTTAATCCCCTTGTGCCAAAGGCTGTAAATGCATGCACAGCAGTAAGAGCTATTTTGTCCCATGTAGCATACGGAGAAAATTAGTTCCAACCACAATTTTATTGGCTTCAGAATGGCCTCCCAAATGAAACAATTTTGCTCGTTCAGAAAGATGCACATTGCTGTTTCAACCCATTACTCTTCATATCCAGTAATAAAGCAGAAGCTCAAATTCTGATTCAGTTGTATGACTAGCACAGTAAAATACAGTGAAATTCTTATTGGTTTGCGGTGTAGTAAACAAGAAAATAAAGCTCATTTCAGAATGGCAATTAGTTATTCACTTCAGTTCCACTTAGAAATAACTGCTATAAGTGTTTTTATTGCAGCACAACACCTCATTCTTGTTTTAGATCCTGACTATTATTTCAAACAGTGTTCAACTATTTTGCATTTAGCTTTACTACGCACATCTGACTAAATCCAAGAAGGTGAAGCTGAATTTTTCTGGGAAAGCAGAACACTTAAAAAGCTGTCCAGGATCTTTTTTACGGATTTTCTTTTACTAGACTTCAACATTTCAAAATCATTGTTATTTATGATAAGAAGAAATTAGGAACACCCCAAAAATATTGACTGTTTTTGTCAAATTCTGAATATCAAAACCTGTAAATTAAAACCTAGACATATGCGATTATTAAGATCTTAGTGCACATAGGGTACATGTCAATGAATTATTAATAAAAAGTGGAATAAGGGCACACTTCGGTGATACATTTGAGCCAGTACAATCTCTCCCCATGACAGAGAATGGTCCATCCTGCTTCTACCAGCTGCTGCTGGTTTGCTCATGCCAGATCTAGTGTCCAGCAGTCTCCATCATGAGATCATAGGGATTTTTTTCACTGAACTACCCAGAAAATTTACACTCGAAAACAAGTGTGTATGTATACTGAAAACTCAGCAAAATAAATCAACTCAGTGACAGCACAAAGACGATTACCAGAAGCAGCTCCTGTATGGCACAGGTGGAAGAAGAGTTGAGGAGGGGGTGGGAGAAGAGATGCTAAAATGGGGCTTCTCTTAACATCCACAACAAATTATTAGATGGACACAACCATACCATACAAATACGCAAAAGCACACTTCTGGCAGATTGCAACATAATCCTCATTGTCTTTCATAAGCAACTTTATGTACTAATTACCTATTTTATCCCCTGGGCCTCGGAGAAGAAATATGATCTCTGTTTTAGATCCAGACAGTCTGCTCTGGTTGAAGACACCAGGTCATTTTGGTTGTTTTGCTGTAGGGCCAAGGACCCATCTGGTTGTACCAGGCAGCTTAGGCCAATGTATTCACACCCTGAATGGATTAAAAATAACATTCCCTGTAAAGAAGCTTTTAAGTAATTATTTAAGGCTACCCCTCAGCAATCTGTTATCCAAGTTTCATCTTCCATTTATTCTACAATCAAAGTTGGTCAAATATGGTATCCAACTCTAAAAGCTTATTTATACAGGTTTTGAAACAGTGTTATTTCACCAGTTTGGTAGTTTAATATTGGCTTCTGTTGACAAAATATGCATCAGAAGTTACAGAAATGCAGTTTCTCCCCCTCTTTCTGTCACTCTTAGACATGGAGTGATTTAAGGGATAACTTTTCTATGTGTATGGTGCTGAGATTTGAATCAACTCAAAATTTATGGACTGAGAGCTTGTAGAGTTGTTTTGTGAGTGACTAGCAGCATTTCTGATATAAGCTATAAATGCAACAAATCCAGAGGTTTGCTTGATACCCAGACAGACAGTATATTATATTTATCCCTCACTCATCCCCAGCTTTTTGCACCTTGATGATGAATATGGTTGCATCATATGCCATTTATTCAAAACAAGCTTGGACCTGACTTTTTTAGTTGGCATTGCTTATCAAGTTGCAGCATCTACATTCTCCTCTTCAGCTGCTGCTCCCCTCTCTGGCTGAGCCAGAGGGTCAATATAATGACCGCGGGCAGAAAACCCAATTTCTCATGCTGCCGTGCTTCACCAGGCTACCTAGCTATTTTTAAGTCTTTCTGCTATAAGGTGGCATGTTCTCGTCGCCCTTTCAGTTTTCCGGGGAGCGTCATCCTCGTATCTGATACCATGTTGCCCCCTAGTGACAAATACTTCTCTCGTGTTTCTCCATCCAGTTCCTGCTGCTGTTCCTTCGGCATTTCCAGTTATTTGGTTTGGGTTTGGTTTTGTTTTAACACATGCTGTTTTCTATTTTGGAAATAAAAGTTTATTAACTCTGTCCCTTAGGCATATTAGTTGAATCAGGTTCATTTTGGCTCCATCTGCAGAAAAGAACAAGTTTCTGTGTTACTCTCAACCACAACTATTTATATACAAGTTCAAACAGGCAGGATCTCTGCCACAGGGCTTAGTTATTGCAGAAATCAACAGTGGCTTTGTCTCCATCAGCATGAAGCCATGTGGACAATGATACCTCCTATGCAGAAAATTCATTGGAAAATGGGGAGAATTGAAAGGATTTGGAGGAAAGGTGCTATTCTAATCCCATTCTCCACATTACTTTCTTAATATTGGTGTTGCAAAGGTTATTGGCAAAAAATTTCTCCACACAGTAAGAGAAGAGTTTGGAAATGTGAATCAAGGCACTCTCCTGAGGGTTGAAGAAGAGAGCTCTCACCCTAAGAGGCTGGTGGGTTTCTCATGCTACAAAGATTGAAAAACACTTGAGTATCCTAAGCACAAGAAAGGGATAAGAATGGGCAAGTACTGTTATTTAGGCAATCAAATCTAATTTCAGTCCTGGCCATACTTGCAACATTGAGCCTGCAGAGGAGGAAGCAGCTGCAGACTCTTGGTTTGTTCAGCCTTCAGAAAAGAAGGATCATACCTAACGTGTTCCTCGTGATCCTCAGTATACCTGACCATCAGTGCCACTCTCAGATGGTCTCTGGAGGTAGGAGAGAAGGCCCTGTCATGCTGCCATGACACCTAAGTGTTATTTCTGTTTTTAAAAAGTCATGTATAAACTCATATAAGATGTATAAATTAAGTCATTGATAAATCGGAGCCAGAGAGGAGAGTGTTACTTGTAAGTCCCAACAATCTTAGTGGATGGACTAGATTGACTCTGGCTGTATGTGAGTTCATCCAACTCCTTTCCTTTTAACAAACATATAATAGACTTTTGTAAAAACAACAAAGAGATCTCCTCTCTTCATGGGAAATGCAGTATCTGGTCACTATTCTTCCTACATAAAGAAACAAATTTTGATTTTCCATCCTAAATGAATCTATGATTCTATGTAAAACAGCACAAGGCCATTGAAAAATTAATGCTTTCATTTACTGCAAATAATTTTTTAGTGGTAATAATCTAGTATGTCTTAAAATAACAAGTTGATTTGCAATCAGCATCTTCAATTACATTTTACCTATAGTTCAGAAGCAGTTATATATTAGAGTAAGAAAGTAGTATGTAATGCTGAAATCAAGTAGTAGGCAAATACTTTAAATCATATTGCAGTTCAGAAATATGATGGTATTGTCTACTCCTATGTCTATTGTTTAAGCGTGATCTGCACAGTTATTACCACCTCACAGAGACTCACACACTACATCGTCAAATTTGCATGAAAACAACAGCTGTCAAACAACTAATTGCAAGAAAGTACTAGAGTGAAAAGAGCTATGAATTCTCTTTGGCAAAATTAGAGAATTCATCAGAATTAGCTTCTGCATGACCAAATGGAATAGAATCGCATCTACGGCATGCGGGTCCTCAAAGTACACGAAAGTTAGCATTAATTAAAATGCTTATTTTCCATCTGTAATTCGCAATCCATTTCTATCCAGTCTGCTCTATGTGTGCACTCCAGCAGAAACTTTGCAATCCAGACAGTTCCATTAAGATCTGCTTTTTCAATAACAAGATGTGGCACACAAAGGGCAGTCACAGCTGGGAGCAGGAGAGATCATCACTGTGGGTGCAAGGAGCCATTTGCGTGCCTCCAGGCCAGTAACATGGAAAATCAGCTGAAATACCTCAAGGACCACTGAACTCTTGTCCGTGGCCATTGGGGATGCTATGCTTATATGATCAGTCACAGAGGAAGCCATGCTTGGTGCCACCAGAAGGGCAGAGATTGTGACGAAGCAAACAAAGCACATACAAATGGATCCTTGCAGCCATTCCCTGAAGTTCTGCACCTGTGCTGGTGAATTAAATGAAATAACAGATGTGACCAGATGGGCATGGATTTCCTTCATCATACCGTCAACACATAACCTTTAGTTTATTTATTTGTTAACAGTTTGGGTGCCTTTGTTACAATTCAGTTGTGAGATCTTTCTATTTTATTTGGGTTTTTTGGGTTTTTACGTTCTTTTTTTGGTTTATGTAGGGCTTTTATTTTGGTTAGGTTTTTTTTGGTTTTTTTTTTTTTGCTTCAATTTTCATTGTTTATAATGCTGACATGCTTATAATATCTACTTTTTAGAGTCTATTGTGATTTAAACACAACATTTAAATTAAGCACACTAGAATGCTGGATAAGGCAAAAGGCAACAACTTAAAAGGGATACCTAAAATTTTGGAATATTTCTCATAATCCTTTTATAATAAATACTGTGTCTGCTATTGTTTCATTATGTGTGTTGAATATGCTTTTATTCCTACTTATTTTCCCTTTGTAATTCCATACGATCAGCCTTTATAATCATACTTTATTAGATGTATTACATTTTGTTATCTTCTACTACTATAGAATTATAACAATAACAATTTTGAAATAGTTCTGTAGTCCAGACCACCCTGGCAACCAGAACCTGAAGCTTCTATTTAAGCCTAACATTCAGACTGCAATCGTCCTTTTTTCTCTGGAAAAAGAATGTGTCCTGCAAGGGAAGGCAATGAGTAATTGCATCTTCCTGGTGTGACCACCACAAAGAGAGATGGATAACACAGATGGAGGTGACAAGAAGTACATCAGCAGCATCTGTTTCAAGTGAAATTTAATACACTGGTTTTGTTTAAAACCCATTCCATTTAAATTCTTTTACTTCACAGTTTTCTAGTCTTCTGTCCTATACAGTCTTGCTTTCTCTAATGTTCTAATTTCTCCTCTTCTGTGCAATAGAATATAATAATAATATAATAATAAACTCCCATGCCTATCTCTGCTAATCCAGCAACCAGCCTGTAATTCCAGCTGGCCCTAGGTACTTGTCTCCTAAAGCTCAAATTGATTTCTCTTTCACTTAGCAGCATGAGGAAAAGGCACGATCCTTGTGCTCAGAGCGAGCTGTCACAATTAGTCCCAAGAAAACTCATTTTATCTTTATTACTGTTTTTTTTTCAGGCAAGCACTTGAACCCAAGCTGTGATCCTTGATGCCAAAGGCTGAAACACACCTCTAGCAAGCCCTGGGCTGCTGAATATCTGTGCCAGCTATGAATGATACATGTGCAAGGAGTAAGGTTGTTATGTGAGAAACGTTAAAGTGGGATTTGATCATCTGATCAAAGAGGGCTGTAAATCAACATATGCTTTAATGTAGTGAATATAAAGTTTTGTTCCTTCCCAAATGGAAGTGAGTTGCTGTATGTAGGGCAGAGCTGTTTATAACACAGCATACCGTTTGAGTTGTCATTTTGCACTACGTGCAGTGATACTTCAAAAGAGTGAAAAAACTCTTGCAAATATATTCTACGATGTTTTTCTTTTTCAGCTGTGAAGGAGCTATTTGGTTTTGATGCTTAGGTAGAATTTGGAAATCTGTGTTTCTACAATGAAAATATTAGGCTTTAATTTTGATAGGATAGAGTTTTATACTGACCTCAGCCATTGCAATTAAAAGACTTTCTTTGTATGCGAGGTCCAATTAAGCACCCAAAGACTTCTAAGATGAGGCTATCTCATCTCTGTTGACCACCTAGGCCAAGAGAGCTGGCTGTTTTCTGTGGTAGACCTCTAAGACGTGTTGAAGGGATTGGACACTACAAATGCCAAGCTGTCCCTGTGGATGAAAGGAGGAGGTTATAGTGACCAGTGTAGATTGAGCAGACAGAGTTGCCCTATTTAGTTACATTTGATCCATTCAAAGTGCATGAATTTGGCTGTGAAAGTAGCCAGGGGAAATGGATATCAAAGAATGAGTGGTCTGAGTCTCCAGGGATGACTACTGTACCACGTCGGGTGTCCCACACCTCACTTCCAGACCCTTACTTGGATTCAGAGTAGAGTTTGCCCAAGCACATGCAAAGAGTCTGAATACGGCAGAGGAACCACACATCCAAACTTCTTTTATCTGTTGTCTTGACTAATAGATTGCATAAACCCTTAATGTGTCACACCATGTTCAAATACACTCTGCCTTTCTCATTCAGTTTGAATCCTGTAACACAAAGAATAATGTGACCAGTCTCTGCGAAAGAAACCCATGTTCAGTGTACTCACACAGGCCTTCATTTTGCTGCTTTGATGGTTGTGCATAAAGCACAATGTGCTAGGGCCTGAATTCACAGTTTTGTGACCAAGGTCTGTCTCACTCCATGCATGAATTACTCAGAGTATTTTGGCTGCCTTACTACTGTTCCACCACTGTTAATGCCTTTGGGAGCAATTGTTTGGAAAAATGAAGCATGAAAAACATTTTTGCTTTCAGTGTAGCAGAAAAGAATTGTAAAAGGTGAATGACACAAGCTCCATATTCAAAACAGAAAGCTATACTATCAAGAAAAAGAACAGAAACATTATTTGGACACTAGCATTTAAACAAAATCAGTGAATCCCCATACTGAACACACAATGTTTTATTGTAAGAGAGTTTACTTTGATAGTAGTGTCATCAGGTCACGCATGTGTGAATGAAATGAAACAGAAAAAAACTACCCAAACACAGATTAATATCTGTTCTTGGAATGAATTTTCAAATCTTCCTGTGTTATTTCCACTTCTAGAGACCCAGAAGAACATGGAATATTTTAGAAATCTCAATGAATAACCAAATGAAAACAAGATGAAGACACTAAAAAGGGAAGGCTCTACATTGCACTTGGTGTCACTATAGCCTAACTTTGTAACTCTAATTTTTATGGTCTCACTAAAAATTTTAGTTTATATAGAAAATCCGTGGATGTGGTTTTTACCAATTGTCTAGTAATTTGGGATGTTCAGAAAGGAGCTCAAAGTATTTGAGAAGAAGTAACATCACAGGAAAATAATCTTCTGAGGTTCTAGTGTTCATCATGTGCATTTTCACCTGCAGACCCTAAGCCCCATCAGTTTACACTGTATTTACCTCTAATGTAAAAGAAATGGGATAAGCTTCACTTTCAAGTTGCAAAAGTTAGTTCTGATTAATATGCCTATGAAATGAACAACAAATGTGTGCTGAGTTAGGAATGGATGCCAATTCCTTAAATATTGACTCTAGATTTAAACATCCGCTTATATGCGCATAACTGGAGTTTCTCAGAAGCTAAAGCCTTCTGATTTAGTTTGAAGGTCCAGTCCCTTTATCTAATGCACAAATAAACCCAACAATAATGGCCTATTACTGACTGTGTACTTAGCCTGGATCAGCTCCAGAATTTGCTTATCTAATTACTGTGGCCAAAATAAAGTGTGAATACAAACATTACAATAATTCATTATGGATCCATTCCAGCTTCTCCTGAAGTTATTGACTGTCTTTCTGACAGACCATAATTAGCCCTAAATCAGCATTAGAGGCAAATACAAGAACAAACCGGGAGAAACAATTACTTACATTTCTAGGGTTTGCAAACGCTTTGGGCAAGTTGTCAGGATTCTTCTAAATATTCAAGTGGAAGTTCTAAACATTTAGAAATCATCATACAGAGTAGTCTTCTGTGCATAGCTAAGATTGTTAGGGGCTGATTGTAAACAGTTTAGAATTATCAACAGCTATAAACATGTGATTAAGTGACCATGCAGAACTTTCATCCAGTTGGATGTAGGAATTCAGCAGAACAATATTTTGGAGAGTCTTGTCCAATGCTGCTGGAGATACCATTACAACAGACACTCTCATCACCACCTAGATGGTGGCTGACCATCCTGAGAAGAGATTTTATTTCTCATGCAACCATTATTCTATATGAAGATCCAATACATTGGAGGTAGTTTGTGGGGTTTTTTAACATCATTCACTCTATAAGTGTATGTACAACACCTAAGCAAAGCTACATTTGTTTTGATATGCATGCCTTCAATATGTTTCATGCACAGATGTATCAGTCTGTGTTCAGCCATGTGAGTAGTTACATTTTGCGTGCTCAGTAGTGTTTCCTTTACAGAAATCCATGGAAAAGCTGAGGTGAAGTGCAACAATCTCTCTCAGTCAACCTTGCTGTGAAATCAAAATCAGAGGCACAGAAGAGCTTGTGATCGACTTTCATTCTCTTTGTTTTCAAATATATGGGATTTCTTTTAAGTCTTTAGCCTCTGATTGTTTTAAGTAAGTTACTACACTTTAAAAAAAAGAATTAACTCCTATATTGCTAGAGAAAACTACAATAGATCATTTATGTTAATTGTTTTCTTGGACTTTCAATGGTGGAGCCATAAGAAATATTGGCAGAGTCAAGGGGGACAATATGCCTGAGTAACAGCCTTTCCAGAGGACATTAAAGAGCCTCCAGACCTGGAAACTGGCGAGTAGAAAAGTGGATTACTGCTGTAACCCAGGACTAAACTGTTTAACTGGAAAGTTCATAGTTGGTTAAAAATGAATTGAGAAGACTGCCTTTTTGAAATGCCAGAAGAAAAACAGGAGCTTTATTTTTATCAGTTTCTTTTGGTTAATTTTATATTGAACCGAATTATGTGTTTTGATATGAATCTGTCATTTTCTGCATTAACTGATTTTCTAGTAATTTGATTCATAAGCAGCATTTTAATGAGTTTTAACAGAAGGGCCCATGATTACTCCAGAGTACCAACTTAATGAAAGTGTTACAAAGCATAAGTGACCATGTGTAAGACCTACAGTGAAAAAGAGCCTCTAATCCTTGTAAGATTGGTCCAAATGATTTTTCTATATTCAGTATTAATTGTGGGGAGGGTTTCTGATTTTCTGCTAATGGGGACTCATTAACAAATATTTGCCTGTGGAGCCTATTTACTGTTCAGCATTGTGTGTTTTATAGAATCGCATAAAACCCATCAAAGTTTTCCTATAAGGGAAATGGACGTCATTAATGCAACAGGCATCCTCAGAATATTGTTCATGGAAGACATAAAAATTAAATGCCATAAATGTTAAATAATTAACAAGGGAAAATAATGGCCTCTTCTTTTTATTTTTTTTTTTCTTTTTTTTTCCACCCGTTATCGGATGCTGATAAGAGCCAGGCAATGAATTCAAATAATAAAAGAGCCATTTAGAAAATGTCCTGGCACTCACCATTTTGATATTATAACTGAGACAAGCCAATGAAGAGGTATACAAAAGGACAATTAGATAACACTCACACAACTATTTTTTTTCTGTAAATACAGAAGATGAGGTTTTATTTGAACTAATTAGAGCTTCTGAGAATAGTTTCACCCTGGTTGTTTTCTAATACAGAGAACACCAGCTCCTTGTTTGATATATCAAACTGCTTTCCTAGTCTCTTGGAAGAAAATTGTACAAAATGCCTTCCATTTCACTCATGTCAGAAATAAAAAATGTGTCAGTCATGCAAGCTTAACAATGATTTCCCCAACCCTTTCACATGGTAGTGCTTTTTGGTTATGACTCTAACTGCACTAAAAGGAAAACTCTGAACCCTTCTATTTTCAGTGAAGTGGGAAAGAAAATAGTATATGGCACCATCTCTCTGGGGCTGCTCAGTATGGATGGCTGTATGGAACGGGAGGGCTGTACTTTCACAAGATAATTCTCCAGTTTCTAACAACCAGAATGCTGATGTCAAGAAGGGTCTGTCCTTCTAAGTTGCAGTATCATTGGATGTTACCTATTGGATAAAGCCACATAACCCTACCCTGCTCTCTAGGCTGTAACTAAAGTCATAAGATAATCATCCCTTAATATTTGTGATTTAGGAGTTTTAAAGCGCACATTGCAAAGTGCAGCTAAGCTCCAGAGCCAGTGGCAGCACAACCATGCCAGTGGGATACTAAGTCCTGAGTATTGCCTCAAAGGCCGGACTCCATGGATGCACACACACCATGCTAGTGTGGCTGCTCCTTAAGGCTAGCTGTTGCTATTTGTATGGCTTTGGGCTGCTCCTCGATCCTTGCTAAAACAAACAATGTTCAGAGTTCAGAGCTGTGACTTTCAATCAGATATCTACATATATATTTAAACTACAATATATAAAATATTATACAAAAACCCTCTAGGAAAATAGGCACTAATATTATGACATCAATATTATGTTTCTTCTGAATTCCAACTATCTGAAACAAACCTTTCTAACTATTACTATGTGCATTCACTGATATATGCAGAAACATGATGTTGTGTATAAATATAATATGATAGAATATATGTAGGCAGTATACAAACACATATTCTTTATTTAGAATTTTAGTCCATTTGTATGATGTGCTTGGGGAAGTTTTGCTGAGGAAAGCCCCAAAGAATAGTCAGTCAATCTAGAAATTTCCTAGTTTTAAATATATGCCACTTTTTATTATTTTAGGTTGAACTGCCTCATCCCATGTACACACATATTTACTTAAATATTTATTAAAAGCAGAAAAAGTAACTTTCTGTGAACATGCAGATATATAAATAGCAATTTGCATTACAGCTTGCATGTTGAAATGGGTACAGAGTTTCCTGTATTTCACGGTCTGGACCATTGCAGGTGATGGGAAGAGTCAACTGCATAGCTGGATGTTTTCTGCATCCACATCTGTTTGATTCACTCTCTATTCCCCCATGAGACTGAAGTTATGGACATAGCTATATCTGTTTTCCACCTCCAGCCCCTGGGTATGATTTCATGAGGTGTTCTTCATTACACAGTTTGGCTGCTCAGATTGTTCTCTGAGGACAGGATTAAGACCCATTTGAGTTTTTCAGGCAGTGTGCAATTTCTCAGAAAGAATTGTCTTTCAAAATAAATTATGGGTGTATGTTAGAAAAACAGAAATATGGTTAACTCCTATCTGACCTGCCTATATCTTGACATGGGCTCTCTGAGTATTTCTCCTGGATTAATTGGCTCTGTTTGAGAAAAATGCCAAAATAGATATTTCAAATCAGAGACACACTATATCTAGTAAGAAACAAGAAATCTAATTATGATGGAAAAGGAAGCAAATGTAAGGGTGACCAAGAAAATCTGCATGTAAAAGTTATACTGTGCTAATACAGGAGGTTTGACCTTCCCACTTAGAAAACTAACTTTTTTCTCAAAATCAATGATGACAAAATCTTAAAAGAACAATCTTATACTACTGATACATATACCAAACATATAGGATACTTTTACACTGTTAGGTTGTTTATGGCAGGAACTCTTTTAGCCATAGCCTCTTTCACCTGCTAGCCTCATCTGTAATATATGCCATTTGATCTGGAACTCCTCTGAGCTCTGTTTGTAGGATTTCACAAACTGAAGCAATCTGAGAGTTGCGCTGGAGCCCATATGGCTGAGATTTTCATAGTATGAGTCTGGGGCCACGAACTGTGGGCTCTGAGGAGGAGGCTGGATTAGACAACCCAAAGGTAATTCCATCCTGAATTATCGTATGATCCCATAATGCTATAAGGTATGCCAATATGATATTAGGATGTTTGAAAGCGCAAAGGAAGACTTGGGAGGTGGAACGAAGACAAATTCAGAGCAGGATCTTGTTTGGGTTTTGGTTTTGGATTTTTTTTCCCAAATTGCTTTTGGAAATGGTTGCTGGTGCATCTTATTACCTGAATAATGTCTTGGCATTGTCTTGGACTGGCTGGTAGACATTTCTGTGCCAGAGAACACTACTAATTAAGTACTAGGACTAGGTGTTCAGTGTTTGAGCTGCCATCTTAGCACAGTACATTCATGAATGAAACCTACTTTCTTATTGTCATGCTTAAAACCCTGATGGAAATTAAGCCCTATGAAGCCGCTCCTCTGCCCCCATCCCCTCTGGTGAGAGTGGCACAAAAGGCAGAGGTTAAGGGCTGAGATAAAAATTTACTGGAAACAGCAGTGAGATAAGAAAACAAACAATAGCAGCAACAATAGTGTATAAAAGAGAGTGAATACATGCAAAATGCTCACAAAGTCTGACCAATCCAATGCTAGCAGTGCAGCAACATAAAGAATACCCTTCTCTGTGTAATGCTCTTGGTGAAACGTATACCTTACAACATCAAAAGAGGCAAGATAATCTAATGCCTCTTTCTGGACTGTAATATTATGAAACTATTAATGGAAAATTTAATATACATAATGTGCAAAGTAGCTAAAATTTTGTTAATGTATTGCTTTGTTCTCATGACACTGAATGCAATTTCAGTTCTTTGATGACCACAGATTTTAGGTACTTCAAAGAAAAGCAAGTTATTTTTACCATCATTTTCATCCTGTATTCTTTTCATTTATTTATTCTTAAGTACTTTTTTTGGTTTAAATTAATGTGTTCCTCTCTTTACCAGTGTCTGTCATAATACGGCACCTTGGTTTAAAAGGAAGATGAGGTACAAGAGAAAATGCTGCTGAAAAATCAATAAACAATACAAAGAACGCAAATGTTCTACAGATATTTTTGTTTATTATCTGTAACAAAATAGGAAGGAAATATCTGCTTAAAGGATAAAAAGGAGTTTTTCAATTCTGAGTAAAGAGCATAAAAACTTTCAACAATCAGTTGACTTACAAGCTACAGTTCCAAGCGAACTAGATAAAGGAGATTTCTGAAATTAAGGTTATAATTTGTAATGTTCTTTTGGTAACATTGAATTGGCAAGTTGGTAAACTTGAAAATACCTCCAGAGATTTATAAGGTAATATAATTACCTTATCTGAAGAGAAGTAAATTATGGAAATATGAACTTACTTTACTGGTATAAATACAGTAAATAAAGTCATGTTTAATTCATGATTCTACCAAAAAAGAACTAAAGTTTTTTTAAAAAATCATAATTCTGTGAGCATTATGAACTGCATCCTTCACGGAGGAGAGGGTTTTTTGCAACAATCTGATGGAGAGCTACTTGAGTACGTGTCATTTTAAAATCCTTGAGTGTCTTTGCAGCTTTCAAATAATATCATATGACATTTGTATTTAAAAATTTAAAAGAACCCAAACTGTCATACATTTTAGGAAATTGCTCACTACATAATTAATCAACTTTGTTTGTTTAAAATTTATATTGATTCTCATTTTAATTTGTAAAGTGTCGATGATTTATTTCATTGATGAGTATGTCTTCTGCAAATGCTTTTGGTCAGAATAAGAGCCTGTTCTGGGATCAGGAAGGATTTTCATTCTGATCAAAATTTCCAAAATTGTAAACATTTTTATTTCAGGGTTTGCTAGGACATGCTGATATGTTTGACATTATGAATTCCTCAACCATCTGAGAAACTTCTCAGCAGGAACTGATGGGAACATGCTCAAGTAAGTTTCCTACTTCGACATCCTGAAATCATACAATATCTTCTGTACACTCACCAGACTTTATCTGCAAAGCTGTTGTGTTTTGTGACAATTTTAGTGACCCTAGACTGTAAAAAAAAAAAAAAAAAAAAAGGCTTTTTCTAAAAAAACCAAAGTTGGANTGCTAAAAAAAAAAAAAAAAAAAAAAGTCTTTTTCTGAAGAAGTCAAAGTTGGAATCACGGAATAACAGAAAATTCAAGGTTAGAGTGGATATCTGGAGGTTATTTAATCCAAATCCTGATCAGGGTCAATGAGATCAGGTTGCTCAGATCTCTATCTAGTCAGGCTTTGAATATCTCAAAGATTAAGATCCCGCAGGCTTTCACAGCCACTGTTCAAATGTTTAAACAGTGTTATAATGAAAAAAATTTTTATATAGCTTAATACCTCTCTCTTGAATACATATGATCAGAATTGCACTCTGTACTTGAGATGGAAACTCCTCCAACACTTGTACAATGAGTCTTAGGAAGCCTGTGTTAAAAATTACTTGTATGTCTTAGGAACATGTTTGACTTTTTCACAGTTGGATCATATTGAAAATTAATAGTCTTTCATTGATTAACTCCTATGACCAAGGCCTTTCTCTTCCAACTTTCTCTAACTAAGGTATTGCTAGATGATAGTGGACAGGTTTGCAACTAGGCTTCCAAGTTTTTTTTATACTATCCCCTTGAACTTTATGAATTTCATCCTGTTCCTATTACTTTTTCTCTCATAGTCATTTAGTTCCTGCCCTGTTATGAAGTAATACTTTTCTGTCCTTCAGATGATGGTTCCCAATTTTGCTTCTATGCCAAGATCATAAATAAAACCATTAAAATGACTGTTCGCAAAATTGATTTTTGAGAAATTTCTGTAGTATCCTCCTTCTAGGCTAATGTCTCCCCTTCAGTTGAGCTTGCTGTCAACTTCCCAATTTTATAGTTTCTGAACTAAGTAGAATTTACTGTATTTAACAATAAATTTCTTCTGCTTATTAATTAATTTTCAATAAAAAATTTAGTGTGATACAAGCTACCCCTTCAAATTGCTCAAATTGTGTTGTGTCTCTTTTTTGCTATGCAATAACAGTCATTTCTCCTTCAAAATTATTGAACTGGTGGGCCACTAGTTTTGTGTTTTCTTACCTTATTATATTATGGAAAAGCTGTAATTAAAGAAAAAACTCAATACTTTCAGAGCTTTGTGGTAAAGTCATTGAATGGAATAGAGACATCAAGTGTCAGTATGTAGGTAATCAATATATCAGAATCAAAACTACTGATTCAGTAGTGGCTTCCAGTCTAAGCTCTGTGAAAGTATGAAAGAAAAGCCAAGAAAGACTCTAGAATTATGCCGAAGACATGATTAAGCCATCTTAAGCAAAACCATACAGCAGAAAACCTCTTGTGCCTTCTGAAAACTTTATTTGCAAATCTGGAGTTATTGGTATCTAAGTGGTTTTTTTAAGCAAAGAAGAAACCAAACTGAAAAAAGAAAAACCAAAAAAAACCCCCAATCTTCAAGAGAGGTCTGGGTTTCTTTCTCAAATATTCTGTTTGGTCTTAGCTTTATCTGCTTCCTAATCATTCCACGTACCAGCTTCAGGGCATATCCCCACTTCTCCACAGCTCAGCAAAATAAACCTGCCAAAATACAGTCACATCTTCTTTCTGCACTTTTGCTGTTTCAGAAATAGATTAATGTCAATTGAACAGAATCACTCGTTGATGAGTGAGCAAAGGGACTGTGTTTCTCTTATGTTCTCCCAAACATTCTTTTGTAAGGTTCACATGTTAACATTTTGCCTCAGTTTATTGTATATACTGTACATTCTCTGCTGGATCTTCAAGGTCAAGAAGTAAAAATGCAAAAGGAAAGGAAGCACTTTGTCTTGCTACATCTAGGCTTCTGTTTCACTTTATTGAGTAAGCAACAGATGATAATAATGAATTTTATTCTGATTGCAAAATTTCTACAATCAGATTTTAAGGCTATTTAAAAAAAAATAAAAAAATTAAAAACCTTTGGTCTTGGAATCATATAGACTTATCTTTAAACAATTCAATTCCCAGTGAAGCCAACAGAGAAACTTAGAAAACTTTAGACTTAATGTGTGTGTATTTCTCTGTGAGATCTGTATAAGAAGGAGTTAAAATGTCTTTGGTGTAGAATTCCTATTCACTAAATTGCCTACTAAATTCAACAACATTGCACATGCTATTGTTACACCAAATGACCTACATGCATAGCCAGTGTTGCTTTAATTGCAAATCACATATTTTCCTCCAAAATACTCCAATTTGTGATTAAGATTGTGCTATTTGTTATGTAAGTAATCACAGTCTGAATCTCTTTCTGGTTAGTTAACTCATGCAAATAATTAAATAACCACACAAACTCCGCAGTAGAGAAGCTGCCGTGCATATAATACAGCATATATACAGCCTGGCCTTCAGTGCAAGGAAAGTACATGAAGTGTAAATCCCACTAAATTGTACGCGTGATATATAACCCAGGAACAAAAAAATACTACTCACACACTGAAGTAATATGGTACAGATTACTCCTGAGAGGCTGTGAATACAAAAACTGGACTTTGCTATGTGAACATTTAGATAGCACACTCACTTTTTCATGTATTCTGCTATTAAACTTTCAGCTTAGAACGGTCCTGGAAAGGAGATTGCCGTTGGAATTTGAAGAATATTCCCTCCCCATATTAATCTCTAAAACACACCCTCATCTCCATCATCTATCTTTCACTCAGTCCTAGTTTTTTCTTTTCCTTTGACCAAAGCAAGAGCTTCCCACATCCCTTTCTTCTAAATGGTATGCTTTGTTTCACTTCTCACTGAAGAAAAAGGGGATAGAGACAATTTCAAGGAGATAATGCATTTGACCTCTCTGTTAATATTCAAAATGCTGGTCAGGAAGGTTAGGAGCAAACATCAGCTTTCTTCACACCTCTTAGCTCATTCCACAAATTAATAACATCATACCGGGAGCAGCCTAGACCCTGTGTAATGAATGTTAGCCATAGTTCCTGCTGGCTGCTTCCAAGGATGCATTTATTTTTCTCATTATCTTACACACAATCTCCCAGCTATTGTCTGCTACCCCTGCTCACTCAGGAAACCTCAGAAAGTGCTAAAGATGTCAAGAAGCAATAAGCCTCATTTATTTTTATGGCCTTCATCAGCACTTTCTTTTTTTGCTTAAAGGCCTATAATAGAATCCACTGATTAGAATCAGCACCATATCAGAATATAGATATGATAGCCCTTGTCTGAAGGTGAATGGGCTACTGAAGGACACTTTCTCCATTTGATACTTTTAGAGGATACTGAAGCTAAACAAAATTAATTGTGTTACTGCATTTCTTCTTTTGTTTCTCCTTGGTACTTTCCTAGGCATTTTGAAATTGATTAAGTAAAATGTTAAGGAAAATGATCATAAAAAGTCCAGCTAATTAAGAGGGAATTACTCAACTGAAACAACACCAGACGGTAGGCACTTGGATTTGATAGCTGTTAATAAAATGGTACAAATGAACAGAGAAACTTCTGTGTTAAGAACCATATTTACCACAAAACCAAACCAAGAAGCAAATAATTGGCTTCTATTAGACTTTTTCCACCTTAACTTCATCCACATAATAGTTACAGGCCTATATATTAGAAATGGGTCATCTGTTCTCTTCCCTGCACATATCTGACCTGAAAAATGTTCTGTTTTCAAACCCCAGGTATATAAACCCCACATAAACCTTTAAAAATAGCTTCTCCTTAGTGAGCATCTATTCTCCACAGACAATCATAATAAGTGTAGGTTTGCAGTTTCTAGCCCAGTTCTAGACAACAACTTCAGTTTATTGCCAACTGAACAGTAACTTTTTCATTAGAATTATTAAGGCAAGAGAAAGGACAGAGGTAAAACTGTAAAGAAAAACAAAAAAAGGATGTGGAGGATTCTCACAGTGCAACCACTAAATTATTCAATTATTGCAATATCCACACAAGCTCTTTGTATGGAACATGCAGTGTACCTTCTATATGTTCTTCTTATTCTGTTTTAGCTTTCTTTGAGAGGCAATACCTCCAGGTCACGTTGTTTCCAAGCTGTTTTGAGTGTTTGAAAGTCTGCTCCCTGCAGATTTACTGGTGGCATGGGAGAGTTACTGCTTTTGAGTATCATCTTGGTTTTGAATAAGTAAGGGTCAGGGTAGTACAGAGACTAATATTTTAAGAATGAGAATTTTCTTCTTCAAAGAAAGGAAGCACTCTGGACGTGAAAAATTGAAAAACCTTTCATGGTAGGACTACTCATGTAGAAGTGTACAAAACCTATTCTGTCTCACTGACACTGAAAATCTGGGGGGCTATTTAAGTATGCCACTCGCCTCTCATATATACAACCCTGTATAATGCATTTTCACAGTCATGAAGTGTTGTTTTGTTTGGGTGATAAGGGTAAGAAGAAAAGTAGCTGCAGAAGAATAATGGCACAGCAATCTTATGTGACATGAACAGATTTACTATACTTTCACAGCGATTGTTTCACATTAAGACCAAGATTCAGAAATTAATCAGAAATCACACTCACAAAAGAGAGAGCTCACACATACTAAATCCATCACTCTGTGAAAGACAGAAGAAAAATGTGTTTGGATCATCTAGTGTAAGTTTTCATTCAAACAGAACTAATCACCTATGAAAAGAAAGGAAAAAGCTGATTCTTGATGCCCAGGACTGTTTTAAAAAATCACTGGGTTATAACCAGGATTTGTTGTACTAAAAGTCAGCTCTAACTGTAATGAGCTTTTGATATTTCCATGTGTTCACTGTAGGTAACCAGCTTTGCCTGTTATAGATGTGCTTTGGAATATGCATGCTAATTACAAGTAAAAGTTAGTAAAATTGCCTTTAAGAAGCTACTAAAATTGTGCTGAGCTGAAACAAACAGTAAAAAAAGAAGTAAATGGGAAAACGGTAAATGCAATCACTCTTCATGAAAGATGTAATAGGAAGCTGTACTCAGCATCATCACACAAGGGAACCATTTACCCAAAAAATCTTGTTTATTCTTTGTGACATCTTTCACAAAAAGGCAGGGAATATTTACAGCCAGCTAATAGAAGCAGTCAAGCACACACAATTCCCTAGCCACAAGGTAGTGGCCCACAGAGAGGTCTGCCCACATGCCAGGCATGGAGATAGGCAGAGCAGATAAAAGGCTCTAAACACCATGCTTGGGCAACCCAGCCCAGAGATGCATGTGCAGAAATGCAAACCCACACGCACGCACTCAGAAATTGCAGTACTGTGCATAGACGATGATGAAGAAATGCATAGTCCATTGCTATAGTAGGATAGGTTTGCAGGGATTATTATCTATGATGAACCTGATTTATTTAGCAAGTGATAAAATATCCTACCTTGCTACATTACCAAGTCTTGATTCTAAAAATAGCTCCTATTTCCTTACTCCACAGAGTTATGTCACTCCAGCCTGTTGAGTCTACTGTACTCTGCACCTCACCTGGGTGTTCCTTTTAGTTTTTGATTCTAATTTTTGTTATGGTTTGTACTTCCATTGGTGCTTTCCAGTATGAGATTTGTGAAGATCATAAATTCATGGAGTGATTTGGGTTGGAAGGGACATTAAAGATTATCTGGTTCCAAACCTCCCACTATGGGCATCCACTAGACCACATTGCTCAAAGCCCCATCCAACCAGGCCATGAACACTGTCAGAGATAGCACAGCCACAGCTTTTCTGAGGAACCTGTTTCAGTGCTCAACACCCTCACTGTAATGAATTTCTTCCTAATATCCAATCTGAACCTACTCTCTTTCAGTTTAAAGCCATTCCCACTCGTCGTATAACCACATGCCCTTTACAAAAGTCCATCTCCAGTGCTCTTGTAGACTCTTTAGGTAACAGAAAACACTGCAAGGTCTTCCCAGAACCTTCTCCTTGCTAAACATCCCCATCTCTCTCAGCCTGTCTTTACAGGAGAGATGCTCCAGCCCTCTGAACATCTTCATTGCCTCATCTGGACTCACTCCAACAAGTCCATGTCTTTCCTGTGCTGACATAGCTGATGTTTGTATCTAAAGAACAGTGAATCCCTCTTTTTCCAACCTTGCAGCCATAGTGCTGGCACTTTGGAAAGTCAGATCATGTCCTTTCAGGCTCATTGCACATTAGTACAGCCAAGCAGGTTATGAGAGCGAACCCCAAGCACTTCTCAAGGACTGACACCACAACATTCTGCAGTGAACTCAACCTCATCATGCACGCAAGGTGCATTTGGGGGAATTTTAAGGGAAAAACCATTGTCGTTCCCCTGCTCTGTTACATATACAGCCTAACTAGAAGTGTACTGCAACTGCAACCAATCTGAGTTCACAGCAAAAATGAAATGCAAACTGTGAGTGCTAAAGCCATTCACCTTTCCAGAAAGAGCTACAGTTCATTAGCTATTAGTATTAAAGACTGTAAACATCCTACATGATGAATCACGTAATAGAAACGAGAAGCTAAACTTCCAGTGTGATATATTTTAGAAGGCAAAAACAAACATGATACAATGCAATAGTGCTAAACAGAAAACTGTTTGAGCACTTTTGACCAGTAATTTTCTAATTCTCTGTAAATATGTTATCCATACTTTTCACAAAATTTGCAGAGTTTTGGCTAATTTATACTTAAATGGAACTTTTTTTTTAATTATTTTTAGTTTTCTTACAAGTTTCATTATGGACAGATGATTAGGGAGGAGTCATAAAAAAACACCAAGCAGCTCAAACTCTTAAAATTCAGGCATAAAAAAATCACTAAAGTCTTATTACTCTTATCTAGCAAATGCTTTCCAAGGCAGACAGAGAGATAAAAAGAGAGTTTTTCTGATATATTTAAGCTGATAATAAATTAAACATATTAAGTACTTTAAAATATAAATGTAAGTGGAAGAAAACTGATTGAAATACAGTACATTTTAAGTTCCTTATGAAGTGTAAGTATGAGATGTGGTGCCACATTCTTGAAGGGAAATTAATAAATAAAGGTGAGAGATTCGGGAGCAGCAATTTTTAAAAACTGTACAAAAGACTTAGATTGCATGTAAATCACTTGAAAACACAGAGAACTACAACTGATGCCAGCCATCTCTTTTGTATTCAGAATCATTAATCTCTTGGACATGACAAATCTTTTTAGCAGATGGGAATAAATCCGAGATAATAAGTTTAAAAGTAATGAATAACTCTTGCCTATGAAGTGCTTTAATGACTCTCCTTGTCAGAATTCAGATTTTATTATTAACTCTACAGAATGGCGGCAGCCTGAAGAGATACAGTAACAAATCAATTTCACTGCTTTTTCATAACCAGTCGCCAATTGACCTCAATTTCTGATGGAGTCACATATTTCCTCCTATACTTTACTTTAAGGATGTGTATATCAAGGATTTAGTTACTGGTCATAAAGAAATTTATTTTAACTCTGTGTTGCCTTGCACAGGATTTTAATGGCAGAAATATAAATAATTTTAAAGCATTAACATTATTGTTTGGAATGTATATTTTTTAAACTCTTTTATAGTTAAGATGATCCTCATTTTGTTAAAATCTGCCCTTGATTTATCTACTTTAAAACAGCAAAGAACTGTAGTGAAGAAAGAAAATTCAGATTCTCCATATAGCACCAATGATTGTGTACTATAAAATATTTTACTTAGCTTTCATGTGGTCTTAAAAAGAAATGACATTAAAATTAACAAATGGCTTTGGTAAAACAGTGTGCAATTATGAACAACATCTTTACAAAGTTTCAAGGTATATGAGCAATGAATAGCCAAAATATATCTTTTTTAAATTCCATTGCATCAGATTTTTTTCTGATTTTTGTCTGCAAGAAGCTCAAATAATTTTCCACATTTCCTCGAGTTTTTGAACTAGTATAAAATGAAAACATTTGGCTTGTCCTAAAGGAGAAAATCTAATGCAAATCCATTTGCTTTAAATAATATTGTTGTACCAGTCATATCTGAGTTTGTAAGGTAAAAAGTTAACACGCAAAGGTACAAGCTTTCAGAAGTTCTTCGAGGGTGTATATTCACTTTAGCTATCATTCTGGGCATGATTTACAACAGAGAAAGGGATAACGAAGGGAGTTGAGAAGAGTAAGGTGGCTGCAGGTCCATTTGCTTATCAAGCCAAGCCTTGCACCTGGTGGCCACACAGGTGGTCTCCATAGGTCTGGGGGCCACCTGGAGGAGCTATCCACCAGTGTGTGTCCACTAGTGAATATATTGCTCTGCTGGACCAAATGTGATGGCAGCAAAGTTCTGATTTTGGTTTGTGCTGATCTCATGGCCTGTTGTGGCTATATAATGTGTGAGTGTGCGTGTGTGTGTGTGCGTGCGTGCGTGTGTGTTTGTGTACTGGGCACATCTGCTCAGCAGTGCTGCTGGCTGAATGTGCGCACACAGCACCAGCTGGCTTTGGGGACTGGCACAGAAGGCGCAGCCAGGGTCTGCAGAAGACCAAGAGGAGGAATTGCCTGGATGGTCCATGTGTTAGGACACCAGAGGTCATTGAAAAAAGTTGTTTTCCTGCACTTGCTATACATTGTGCCATGTAAAGAAAGGTATGAAAGTAAAATCACATTAAGTGCTCACATTCAAGCCAAACCTCTGTACACAAATTAAATACTCTAATTCAGCCATGAACTTCCAGTGGTTATCACTTTTGTCTTCTACTGTTAGAAGCAATTCTCTGGATCATAAAAAACTCAGTCATAGGATCACTGTCACAGAATGTTTGGGTTGGAAGGGACCCTAGAGAACATCTAGTTGCTATCCTTATGCCATGGGAAGCGACCTGGAAAACCAGGCTGCTCAAAGCACTGTCCAACCTTGCCTTGAAAGTTTCCAGGAATGGGGACAACCGCTGCTTCCCTGGGCACCATTGCCTTGTTACATGAAGTCAGACATATAATGATATATTTTAACCATAAAATCTCTGCAATTACTGTTGCAAGCCAGTTGTAAGTGTAATAAGGAATAACTGAATCCTAAAAAGAAGAGGTGGTGGCAGAGTGCAGAACTCAAGGCAGAAACAGTCACCTCCAAAGCCAAATACAAAAATAGTATCCATAAAAGCACCTTTAGAAAAAAAATATTAACCTTTTAACATCTTATCGTCTCATAGTGACACCAACACATATCTTGGTATTATCCAGATGAACAGAACCATATTTTTCCCATAAAAATTCAGTGATGGCAGCAAAAAGTGGGGAAGGAAATAAATCAGATTCCATACTTCACACGTGAAGTGCACGACAGTGCTGCTTCTTGGAACCAAGCTGTCATTTTCTAAGAATTAAAAGAAATATATATTTAAAAAATTAGCAATACCTCATAGACTGGGAGATAATTCAGGCTTGACTGTCCTATGAACAGATTTAATGTGCAGAACCTTAGTGGAAAATGGGAAAATTTAGTGGGGAAAAAAAACCCAAAAAACAAAAAACAAAACAAAACAAAACAAAACAAAAAAAAACAAAAAACAAAAAACGTATTAAGAACCCATCATTTGTGCCAGAACTTCTAGTCCTAAATTAATACAACTCAGTGTGAAAAAATGCAGCAGCTGCAGCTGAGGAACATGAGGAAAAGCTAAGAATTGCCTCCAGAGAAAAGAAAGCAAGAAATATGAAAGGTCTTCGACTTTAAAGAATCCTACGAGAGTAAAAACTGTACTCGCTAAAAATTATTGGGCCATTTTCACATAAATGCTTCTATTTTTTATGGGACAAAGCATGGAAAGAACAGGGTTTTTTTCAAGCATAGTAAATCTCTTCTCACTGTTTCTTATGATACTGTGTCAAAGGCTACCCCACTTCACACACTGATGGAAAAAATAAAATTATGCCTCTGTTTTCTTACACTGATGTTTGGCAATGTGAAGTAACAGTCACAATTTAATCCAATACCAACAAACAAATGCCAAGAGATGACCTGTATTGAATATTGTAGTTATTGAAACATGTAGCTGTTAAAGTTGGAAAAGACCTCTTAGATCATCAAGTCCAACCAATGATGTTTAGGCTAAGTAATCAGAATTCTTAAATGGAATAGGTGTTTGCTTTTAGCTGGATTCAGCTATGGCTTAGATCACTTGCTGCACAATATCACAACTAAAACACTTGAAAACATGGTAGACTTTTCTGAGGTTGCAGCCAGCCTGGAGCAACCACTTATGCTCTGTCATCACCGCAATTTAAAATGCTTTCGATGTGACACCTCTCTGCTGAAACTTATAGAGCAATCAAACCCTGATTGTGAAGGAAAGCAGGGCCAAGATATACAATTTTACTTGTTTAAATGTCTTCTAAAGATGTTTCATGGACCTATAACTAAGATGAGATGCAGTTGGGTAAGGCTGATATTCGGTAAGAATTATGTTAATTATATATTCATATGCATACACTTACATGTCTGCAACACTAAATATTCGGAAAAGTTTGTTTTCCTTTCCTTTGCTATACTACTTTGCCATATGAAGAAAAAAAAAGGGTGTCAGAACACTGTTTCATACACGTCATTTAGATAAATAATTGTGCTTCTATGTGAGTGTGCCCAAAAAGTCAGGTGGGGCACACCTTGTTTAAAGCATCCTTGAGGACTGAATTTTTATCCAATATATAGGCTGTATTATGCCAAAAACATTGCTTTGCTTTGCTCCACACTCCACTTTTCCTCTTTGTATGTTAAAATGTATTAGGATGTTTAAATTGAACGCTCAAATCACAGAAAACACATGTAGCATAAACTTCCACTCAGCTTCCATAAGAGTGTGCATTTGCATGATCTCAAGTTGCATGTTCAGAGATTTGTCCCCACAGGACTTTGCCTCATTTAAATAACAGCCGGTTTATTCCCAGTTTCTCTGTTTATCTGTGTATGTGCCAGATATTATTTAACACAAACAATTTAAATCTTGCAACAGTTCAGCACCATTTGTTTCTTAATGGATGCAGGGATGGATGACAGATAGCAGGAGAAAGGAATGGTATAGGGCAGGCTGATGTTAGTGGTGCCAAAGTGGTGAAGCAGAAGAGAACTGATAGAAAAATGAAGGGTTTCATGTGAATAGAACAGAACAGAACAGAACATTTGGAAGGGACATACAAGGATCATCAAGTCCAACTGTCTCACCAATTCAGGGCTGGCCAAGTTAAAGCATGTTATTAAGGGCATTGTGCAAATGCCTCTTAAACATTAACAGGCCTGGGGCATTGACCATCTCTCTTGGAAGCCCGTTATAGTGTTTGACCACCTTCTTGGTAAAGAAATGCTTCCTATTTTCCAATCTGAACCTCCCCTTGTCCAACTTTGCACCATTCCCACACATCCTATCGCTGGACACCAGGGAAAAGAGCTCAGCACCTCCCTCTCCATTTCCCCTTCTCAGCAGCTCTAGGGAGCAATGAGGTCACCCCTCAGAGCAGATCCTGACTGAAGCAGGAAAAACAGCTCCTAAAAACAGCGAGGGGAGTGGCGTGTTCTTTTCTTTGTGTTTGATGATAGCCTTGCACTATGGAAAGTTTATACTTGCTTCAATGAAGGCTATTCTCCTATAAGCAGTTTTATCACACATGCACACAAATGGATTCTCATGCAAAGTTGCAAGAGGAATCTCATTTTAGATTGCAATTCCAGAACTTATGGGTTTCACCTATCTGCCTCATGATTTTTGAATTCATGGAGTTTTCTCAGTACTTTCTGCTCTTATCAGCTCAGGTGACTAATTGACATCAAAAGTTTGTATAGCATTGGAATTGCCCTTGAACAGAGCACCTGGAAAAAAAAAATCAGACACTTAGAAAGCATTATTCTCAGATATTCAAGGCAAACTAATACCAAACAAAATAGTTATATGAAGCATAGCTGAACAGATTTAAACTAGTGTGAAATGTGAGATCATAACTATAAATTATAATCTCAAACAAAATCATTTCTAGAGAACTGTAAATATTGTATTACTTAAGTGAAATTAATTTATCTCTTTATTTTTTCTCTCCTTTTTTAATTTGGCTAATCCTTAGATAAAATATTTTTGTGGAATTTTTTCCAATGTTTTTCTGTAATGCTTTCATGGATATACATCATGGTAATGTCATTTGATTTAAAGGGATGTTTCACAACTTCGATATTTGCTCAAGAATACAATTTAAGAGGGGAATATAAAATATGTGATACACTGCCTTGTAAAGAAATCTCTGCTGACCTGAAGATTAATCTGGCCAAATAGTCTATAAGCACAACCTAGTGGGATTCATTTCAGTTTTAGACATGTACAACATACATCTTGAAGTGTTCCTTCATCATCAGGGCAGTGGCACAGGCACTTTCAGAGCACATTTCAGCCATCTTCTGCAACAGACACATTAAGATGAGCTGAAGCACATCTTACAGAGTCTATTTCTCTCCACAGAAGAAGAGATTCCTGGAATACTGCCTGAAATGTAGACATCTGCATTATTATTAGATAAGATGAATTACATTCAGCACCCCTAGAGTGCTTTTGAATTGTTAAGATTTCTTGTCTCTAAACAAAACAACAAACAAACAAACAAACAAAAAAACCCTCAATACAACTAATTAAACTACAAACAAACAAAAATACAGGCAAACTTGAGTTTCCCAGCTATACGCATTTAGTAAGGTTTCCAGTGTGTTTTCCTACACAGCATGACTTATAAACAAATTATCCATTAGTGTGCACAGAAGCCTTTTGGACCAATTGCTAGATCAGCCTTTATTTAAAAGGCAGTACTGGGTGTCCGGATCCACAGAAAGCGGCAGTAACCTTCCTTAAAGCCTCTGGCTCTGGTAATGATAGCAAGTACGAACCTTGTGCTCATAAACCATTGAGTCTGGTAATTCAGTAACCTCATGCATATTTAGAGCCAGCTGAACTTCCTTTGGTTTGTGGAGCTCCTGATTTACATTAGCTCACAGAACTGCCTGGTGTTGTTCTCTGCAAAAAACATTGTTTGGTTGCCTAAGAGGTGAGTTTGTCCTTTGGAACAAGAAGCTGCCTCTCCAGAGAGTTTCCCGATTTTTTATTTTTATTTTATCATATCATCAAAGATCACCGCTAAGGTATTTGCTGAAGACACTATTCATTGATGCAACCTGAGGGATAGGCCTGAAGTCATGCCAGGGGAGGTTTAGGTCAGACATCGGAAAAAGGTTCTTCACCCAGAGGGTGGCTGGGCACTAGAACAGGCTCTCCAGGCAAGTGGGCACAACACCAAGCCTGACAGAGTTCAAGAAGCTTTTGGATGTTACTCTCAGCCACATGATGTGACTCTTGGGGCTGTCCCGTGCAGGGCTAAGGATTGGACTCAATGATCCCTGTGGATCCCTTCTAACTTGGCAGATTCTGTGATTCTGTGTAATTATCTCCAGTTCCTTCATATGTTTCTTCTGACAATCGCCGTGTTTTGGAAAGAGAGAACAGATGTGCCTACACATTCATAGCTTCTGGTCATGGTGCATTTGTTGTACTTTGACCATCTTGAAAACAACCCTAGACAAAAGCACAAAAGAGCAATTCCTGCTCCCACAAATATTGGTGCAAGAACTCACTTTGTGTAAGCAGACTTCAGACATGGGTAACCAATTCAACCTAGGCAGAGAAACAGAATCACAGAACATGCCAAGTTGGAAGGGGCCTATAAGAATCATTGAGTCCAACTCCTGACCCTGCACAGAACCATCCCCAAGAGTCAAACCATGTGCCTGAGAGTGCTGTCTCAATGCTTCTTGAACTCTGTCAGGCTTGGTGCTGTGACCACTTCCCTGGGGAGCCTGTTCCAGTGCCCAACCACCCTCTGGGTGAAGAACCTTTTCCAAATATCCAACCTAAACCTCCCAAGACACAGCTTCAGGCCATTCCCTCACGTCCCGTCACTGGTGACCACAGAGAAGAGATTGGTGCCTGACCCTCCTCTTCCCCTCACAAGGAAGATATAAATGAGACCTGCAATTAGATGTCCCCTCAGTCGCTTCTCCTTCACACAAAAACAATTATAATCGCACGCTGACAGTGTGAAAAATAAATTCAGTTCATCTTTAAACATATGTTTTACCTGTGTATCACTGAGAAATGTAGCTGCAACATATATGCTTACGTTTTTGCCAAGTATTGGCCACGTGTTATACAAATTTCCTGTTTCAGCCAAACAGATCACAAGAAAAGGATGTTCTAGCACGTCAGGGTACTGACGGCTACTTGACTCTACTTACAAAGAAAGTCACATGCGTTTTTTATATCAACTTTGACAGGCATGCCTGGGAACATTCCTCTATCATTGAAGCTAGATGATGTAGAAGAGCCCGAGTTTCACAGCACTAATAAATTCTCAGCCTGCAGACAGAGAATCTGCCTGGAGAGTGCCTCCTGGGTGAAGTCCCTGGAAGAATCCTTCTTCAGAACTGAATTCAGGAGTTATTTAAGGTAGCATGAGCTGGCAAGGGCAAAAAGCCTGCAAGGAACTGTATGAGCAATTTCCCAGTCTGTGCAGTCACATTCACATGTCGAGCAATGTTCTCCAGCTCTGCTTAATTTACTGACACATGTAGAGCCAAACCATCTTTCATTCAAAAAAGTGACTCAATCTTTCATCATCGAGGTGTAGACACCTGTGTAGCTGGAAATGCTACCCAGACTGTATTATATCTTCATAAAAATGTATGATGCTGAACACAGAGCTCAACCCTATGATACTATAAGAGGAGAGATTTTAATGGCATCTCCAAAATAACATATTCTGTAAGTGACTTACACTGGAGATCTAAAAGGTCATATCAATATAACAATCCCTGTCTTCTTATATTCACCCATCACACTTATGCTTATGAAAGGAAAAGAAAATCACTTTTTTAGCACTTGCTGAGAGCTAAAATTTCAGTGGTTTATAAACTGAAGTGAGAAATGAAGAAGTTTCAAAGTTGCAGGACAACAAAGGAGAAGCATTTACATGCACTAAAAACTCCTTTATATAAAAGCAGCTCAGTAAATGCCTCAGGTGGCCATATCTCCAGCAATAGGGTCAGAATCAGATATATGTATTTTTACTTAATCTACTTAATAAAAAAAGAACCTGTGCAGATTCTCACAAGAGTGACACCTTGTGGGTTTACATGTCATGACTACAGAAGACCTTGCCATTGAAGTTTTAAGCACCTTTCCCTGCCTGGTCTTTCAAATGTGTGGCATCGAACAAGCACAAAGTTCTGGTACACAAAAGTTCATAATAAGATAAAGTATAAGAAAACAATAAAGGATGCTTAATACTTTATTCCTTTAATAGTTAAGACTAACTGTTAAGGATAACTGCACTTAATTTCTTGATAAAGAATTTGTAGCAATCTCAAAAAAAATTCTTTATTCTTTTAACTTTTTGAGTGCAAACTAAATTTTCTAATAGCTGCATTTTGACAGGTGTCTCTTTAGACTGCATTAATACAACACATCAGATACAGGCAGGTCTCATTACCCAGGAATACAAGAGATTATTTGAACTGCAGCCTCTGTATCTGAAATGGCGGCTCATTTATACTGCAGGAAAGCATGAAATGTGTAAATTTCTGTGATCTCCTGATGACCAAGCAGAGTGCTCAGATTAAAAGTTGCCATCTAAATTTTCATCTCATTTTAAAAAAGAGAGCACTAGCCAGAACTGGAGGCGAGATGTTCAGCAGAGTTGTGCTGCGGACTTGATGAGAGCAGCTTTGCCGAAACTCCTGCTGCCACCCTGCTGCTCTGCGGATAATTTTCAGGGCTGTCAGTTGGAATCCTCATTTGCATTACTCACAGATGTCCCTGAAAAGCCATGTATCTTGGGACCATTTTTATAACAGGATGTGAAGTGAATGTTCTGTAATTTTAAATTAAACATCTGCAGCTTTTCTGGATTATCTAGATTTCAAGAAATCCTGCTTCCATTTACAAGTTAATTCAGTTTAGTTCATTCAAATTCTACAAGAACGTTGAAGATCTTTGTATCTTGCAAGATTATAAAACAATATAAATCATGAAATATACAGCTCTTGCCATTTTAAAGATTGGGGATAGCAGGAGAGAAATTAGAAGAATTGTTTCAACATAAATTCTGGTAAAAGAAGAAACAGAACAACTCTACAGTTTTCAAATTACTATACAGATTTATGAGACTTATTTTTTGTTGTTTTTGTCTTTGTAACAAATTTTAATGTTTAAATTTCCTAGTCTTTCTTTTAATTTGTGTAAGTACAGTTTCCATATCTTAAGGCAGTAAACAGCCTATAATTACCCTTAGTATATGGATTAAAGTAGTTAGTGTTGGTACATTCATGTCAGTATCTCTGGAGTAGAAAAAAATACCAGTGTCCACTTATTATGTCTTAAATTGTATATTTTAAAGGCAAGTCCCTCAAAATTCCCCCATTTTCCTTCCAGATTCACTGCTCAAGCTTCTGTATTGAGATTATGCCAATTTATATGCATATTTCAATAAACTTCTAACATTCAGAGACATGTTGCATTGGGGTTTAAAGATTGCATTATTCATATTATCTGTAGTTATGCACGATACTTAGCTAACTTAAACTCAAGACACATCAGTATTGTTTTGTTATGCTGAAAAAGCTCTGGTGGCTGCCCTAATTTGGCTATAGGTCTAAGATCCACTCATTAAAAACTAATGTCAGAATCAAAGCCAGCACAAACTTTCATTATGCAAACATGAAATTGACTAGGAGGGCTAATGAGGGTAGAAAGATACCCCCGATGTCAATAGAAAACCATCAACTTCTAACAGAGTCCTTCTTCTGGGAATTTCCCCCATCTATGATAAAGATTTTGTTTACTGATATTTGAGAACTTGTTAGGCTGAAGAATCAGGAAAGCACAGTAAAAGAGTATGATGAGTCTGAGCCACAATCTATTTCTTAATTTAAAGGTATGTGAGTGTTCTCATTCTTCTTAGATTGGTCAGTTTTTGGCAGGATCCCATAGTCGTTCGGTACTAAAAACTGACCAAGTGAAGAAAACTGATAGGTGGATTTAATGTTCCTCTCACATAACTGATTTACATTCTGCAGAATTAATTTTTCTGCTTTCTTTAAATCTATAGTCAGAGGAAGTAATTGTTTATATAGACATCCATGAAAAAAAGATGGAGTAGCCGCTATGTCTAGTGTTCCCAGTTCTGCTCTTTGCCTACTGATGACATTAGGCCAATCATCTTACCTCCAAATTTACAATTTCTATCAATAAAATTAGAATGTAGCCAAGTAAATACGAAAGTCATCTCAAGAGATCGCCTTGTTCATCTTTCCATTTTGAGAAAACTGTAGTTACGCTTAGAAAGTCTCCAAGAGATGTTTATCCTAAAGGATTCAAAGGTTCCAAAACTTACTTTAACAATCTGTTTGTGATGGAACTTACCATCTGCTAGTAAAAGTATTTTTAAAGTTGGTAATTAAAAATCCTCTACAATCTTAGGTGTCATAAAAAAGTAGGTATTATACAGTTTATATCATAAAGCTTGCTGACCCAAGTGACAACTGTTGGATGTTAGAAATACTGAAGACTCTGGAACAGAATCCCAAGGTATTCACAATCAGCTACAGATTTTAGTATCATGCTTTTATTCTTCCTCAGTTGCTGGAAAAACTGAGGAAAATAACAAATTAAAAGATTTGGAGAGTTTCAGAGCAACATCAATTTATTCTACTGCGGATTGTGATCTTGGCAATAAGGCATCACTAATCCACATCTGTTCAGGATAGGAGCATAATGATGATGGAAATGCTTTGCTCATGTCTCTGCTTGATATTTGCCTTGGGAATGTTAGAATATTGCATATTCTAAGAGGACCATAATGTGAATTAAGAATGTTTTTTCACTAAGCAAAATTGTAAAATAAAGCTTAATAAGGGGAAGACATTTCCTAGCGATGTTACCTATCAGCGTGCAAGTGAGTTAGTCTGCTAAGGAAAGGTGTACGCCTCGTGTTCAAGCTATCAAACTATTACATGTTTAATCTGAAATTTTATTTCAAATCTGGCATAAATTGCCTCTCTGATGAGATATGGCATGACCTCCATCTCCTGAGAGCCCAAATTGAATTCATGGACAGCCACAAGCCTTCTAATTATTGCTGTAAGAGGCTGTAATTTAGGGAGCATTACATTTAGTGATAGGCAGCATGAAAAATTAATCTGAGCTTTTAAACAAAAGTTAGGTAAAATCAGTTTGAAACCAAAATATTAAAAAATACTAACATTTTCTGAAGGATACTTGCCAATTATTATAACGATTTCACTAAATAGTGACTTTTTTCATGGTTTTTGCAACGAAATTATGCAAAATATTCTGAATATGATGAAAAAGAGACACAAAACTGATAACAAATAAGGACTGATACTTCTAGTACTGAATTCCTTTGTTGCCTTTATGTGAGTCACATTTTGATGCATACTCAGGTACTATCTGATGGCATGAAAGAAGAAAATTGAAATAATTTCCTTAAGGACTAGGGTGTATCTCCTTCATTTTAATTACAGCAGCTTTATTATGAATATATGCAGAATCAATATGAAAGTACACCCCTATGTGTTATTAAACGTCAGCTTTTCCCATAAAGGAGAATTTAAGTCTCGGTTTAGTAAAGTACTTACACATGTACATAACTTTGAGAAAGAGTAGTTCTAGTGACTACATAACAAGAAGCAAGATAATCAAATTTAAATATTAAGTAAAATCTGTTCTGAAATATGTAATAATAGATTACATGGCTTTCACCGAAGACTTTTAATTGCTAATATTGAGTCATTTTGCCAAAGAGAAAAGTACGGTTATGACTGCTAGAGTTGTGAGAAGTCACACAAAGAGGAAAAGTGATTTGGCCAAGGTTATTTCTACACCACTAGCAGAATTGTGGAAGCATGTCAGGTCACTGTGCAAAGCCTGGATCGGTGGTCCACCCAGTGGGCCATAATGCTTAGCAAAATTATAACAAAAGCAGCACTGCACATCTCTTATTTTATCCTAAAATCACTGGTTTTTGTAGATTACTACATTGCGAGAAGAATATTTCACCTAAAGGCAAGAGTATACGCTAGATGTAACCCTCCTTTGTCTACTACATATAGAAATACAACTTTTAATTAATGATTGTGTATATTAAATATAATCTCTAAACTACGAGAAGATTTTATCAATATTTCAGTAAGGATGGAAGAAACTCAAATGGACTGAAGGTGTAGTTAGAACAGATTTTTTTGTACTTAATATCCTATCCTTTATAATTGTCTAGACTCTCAAAATCCCTCTGAGATAAAGAGTGTTATCACTTTAGAAATACATAATTCCTTCATTTTCACAGAAGACAACTAAGTTCCTTAGGGAAAAAAGAAACCAAAAAATCCCTGATATCCTAGGAATTTAGTGGAGGAACTGTAGATCTCTGTAAATATTCTATTTATGCTAGACTCCCAATGGCTTTCATGGAGGAGGAATAGTACTGTATGGGACATTGCGTCCCATTCTAAAATTGGTCAGTGGGGTTGACCTCTAAAAGGACCTATTTCTCCCAACAAAAATCAGGCTTAAAGGAGAAATGTAGGAATCTGTGCGGTATATGTATTTCAATGTAGGAGTAATAAGACATCTGATTTCTATAGATAAGGCAAAGATACGATCTCAATGATTTTTCACAAGCACTTGGAGGTTTCTGAAAAGCACACCCAACTTTCATTTGCATTAGAAAAAGGTTTATAGATTAATTTATAGAAACTTGAATGTTCACACAGGAATTTTGAAAAAAGAGCTGAAAAATCAGTCTTAAATCCCAAGTAAATATCATCAACTTCGCCACAAGATGAACTCAAGACTTGTCCGCTCTCACTGAAAAGTCTGATTTTAAAAATAAAATATTGATTATATGGACATTACAAATTAGAAATGATAAACTGTTTTAAATGACGGAATATATTAAAAAAAAAATCTTCCTGTAATTATTTTTCAAAGTTTTCTTTCTCTTTATAGGACATCGTATAATATGCTATCACGAATTATGAAGCTTTTTGGGATTTTTGGTGAAAAAAACAGTGTTTTCTTCCTCTTCTGCAAATACTGCTAAAATAAGTGAGAAAACCAATAGAAACAAAACCAAAAACATCTCTTTTGAAATGTGATTTGGTTTTACTGGTACAGTCCCCATGGAGGTTGTAGAAGCTGCATCATTGGAGATTTTCAGTATTTGACTAGATAGATCCCTGAGAAACAGGATTTAACTCTGAAAATACCAGTGCTTTGAAAAGAAGCTTAAATGGAGTGTTTTCCAGAGGTTCCTTACATCCCAAATTACTCTATGATTATTCTTATTCTGTAATTGTCGCTCTGGTGGTCAGGTTCAATACCTCTTAATGTTTTGTAATCCAGCCAATCAATTTAAAATAACTGTAACTGAGAATCCTGATTCTAATATTCTCCAAAGGCAGAAGACATCCATGAAGAAGTTTTTAAAAAAGAGAGAAACGACTCACATATATAAACATGGAAGATAAAGAATGGAACACATAGGACAAGAGTGAGGATGGCTGTTGGAGATGTAAGGGTGTGTGGAATGGAAAGATATATGGATATCCTGAATGTAGGGACATCCTGTCCGTGAGATTGACAACACTTTTATGAGAAACAAAACAAACAGACAAGAAGAATAAAAAATTAAACACTGAAATGTATGAACTATACGACATTGAGGCAACAAAGGTGGTATGAAGGACAAGAGCTTGGAGGTTACAGATGGATGGGCTAGTAAAGGAACCCCTTAAATGCAGCTTGATTGTCCTGGGACTTCTGGGCAGAAATTCAACCTTTATTGGCATATAACCACAAACTATTATTGGATGCTTCAGGAGGCTGGTAGAATAGTGCAAAATTTGTTATAAGATGTTTTGGAACTGAGTGAATGTGATGTGAACTTCTGGGATGTTGAGGGGAATGACCAAATGCAGGTAAAGGATTGGATCAAAGAAACTTGTGAAGGAGCAAGCATGGAAAAATAAAGGAAAAGGGGATTAAAAGGAGTCAACTTTATGTAAACAAACTGCAGATCAGGACAAGCCCTACACCTGACTACCACCTAAATTGTTATACCTTCCATGTGACCTTGCTCTCTGTTACTTATGTGAGTATGCGGGACGACTTGCCAGTGAAGTCAAAAATGGGGAAAGATCAGTATTAAGAAACAAGATCAGAGCTGAGGGCTAAAAAAGAGACAGAGTATTTGGGCATGGATTCAGAAAGGACTTCAGATGTAGTCTACCGTCCAGGGACTTGTGGACATGCATGTGGCTGTGGATCAGGAGATTGAGGATGTACACATGTTGGAAATTCCGACCAGCCAGAGGAGAGAATTTGGGTTAGCTGTCTGCTTTGCCCATTTCTGTGTAAGTGTCATAGGTGGTTATGTATCTTACAATGTAGGCATCCTTCCCTGTCTGTGTTAGTCTGTGCAGCTGGGCATGTCTATTGCACTACTTGGCATCTCTAAGGCACCGTCTCAGACTTGCTTGTGTCCAAACCTGCAAAGAGATACAGTAGCACAAAGATGGAGGGGGAGAAAGCCCTCAGATCTCAGAAGTACTCTATTTGTGTTCCTTTAATAACAGTACTGTGAAATAGTAGGAATACTTTCTTCCCCCTTGCTCCTCTGATCGAAAGTTTTGCAGCCTTTTAGAAGCAGTAACATACATGCTGTGTGTATTCTGTTACTCTTGCCTACATCTCTAACAAGACCTGACATTTTCACATCGTGGTCTACAGTGGCAACAGGAACTTGCCTTTGGCCTGTTAACAAGACACCTGAATGACACCACTTGAAGAAAAAAATCAATATTCAAGTTACTTCCGTTAGCAAGAAAAACACACTTCAATGACTGCTAAAACTAATGAAGCTTGCCTTCCTCATGACTTGACTCCTATATTCTTATAATTCTTCTGAGATGTTTCAAACTTCACTCATTTTCTCAAGAGCCTGTGTACTTCTATATCTCCAAGTTTATCCTGGAATCCAGCACATCCAGTGGCTTCTGTCCTCATGTGGACCCCATGCCATTACAGAATTGCATTACTATTGCTTTGCTATATGGACATTGCCTAACATGTATTTGGTTGATTTCACACTACTTTTTTCCTAATGGGACCATGAGACAATCTTGTATTTGATTGCTGGTTTTCTTGAAACTGGTAAAAATGTAGGCCATAATGAACTCTAACTTCCCATTAAATTTATTTGAAAATTATCAAAGAGCTCAAAAATTTGAGCTTGAGGGGGGAGCTTGGGGGGGAGAAGGGAAAGGAAATAAAAAGGCAGCCATGGAGAAAAAACCTGCATGGTTGGTTTTCTTTGGTTTGTCAGGGGTTTGGGTTTGTTTGTTTGTTTGTTTGTTTGTTTGTTTGTTTGTTTGTAGGGTTTTAGGGCTGTTTTGGGGGGTTTATTGTTTTGGGGGTTTTTTTCTTAAATAAGGAAAAAATCCCCGGTGCTAATACAGTCAGGCAGTTCTTTTATACAATCTTATTTATAGATTAAAAATTTCCACAACATTATTTTCATGGAAAAAAATGTGGTATTCTTTCAAGTTCATGTATCTTGTCAGGCCTCTCTTCCCACAAAACTATAGAATCAAATTTGTCTTAACAAATAATTTTTACATGTGTAAAATTTCATAAGCAAGTTTTTCTATAGCTGTGAATTCACTTAGACTTGTTTTACCTCTAGGATGACCTTATGGAAGTTTTAACCACTCTCTTGTATGGTGAGAGACTGTCTGCTTACTCCTTCCAGTTTTCAGGAATTCATCCAGCCTACCTTGTTCTTCTGGTGTAATGTCCTGGTATGCACTGACTTTTGAGATAAGAGCTGAAGGAAATTTCTGAGCAGAGGAAGGGAATGCTGTGTTTTCTATGCTATACTTTCCAGAGGAGCATTGAAAGTTATTAATTAGGGACCTCACAAGTCAAAATAACTCACTACTCATCAATATGCACACTGTGTTGTGGTTTCACAAACTCTGCCGGACAAATTCACACAAGAAATGAATGATGCCATAAACTTTGCTAGCAAAGCATTGGTCTGCTTTTACTTAAATTGTGATATTCTATTTTTGGTAGAACATTTATTATGAGAAGTTAATGAGTTTAAACCTACTTACTGAAATATATCGATGAAGTCATAAGAGGAGGTGCTATTACACTGTTTTGTTCTTAATTTGTATTTTCAGTGGATAAGAAAATGTTTTCCTTCTTCATATATGAAAGAGATGCCTTTTATTTGTTAGCGTATACATTGAGTGAAGTTTGGAAAAAGGCTGTGAAATATAGTAACTTCCTTCATTAACTCCATCAGGAAACAATGTTGGGACAATCCCTTATGATCGTAAGTGTTCTGGAAGAGGGCATGGCTGTCTCAGTTCTGAGGTGTGCACGTAGATGAGAAAGTAAGTTACATTTCAAACATACCTGGAAAACCTAACCAATCCAGTATCACCTGAAGGGACGTGGTTTAAAAAACCCCAAAACATAGTCTGAGAGGTTTCTGGAGTATACTGATGAAAAGTTCCTAACACAGATGATCAATTTGCTGATGAGGAGAGGTGCTCTACAAGACCATACCTTCATTGCTTTGGTCTGTGCTGGTAAGACCAGCCTTGTGGAGAGAAAGTCTGGAGCAGCACTGACTTACCTTTGTTGGAGTAGGAGCAAGTCAGGGAAGATATAAATCAGTAAGCCTAAAGAACCTGGTAGGATGTGTGCACAGGTGCTGATGGAGCTGGCTGGTGCCCTTGCAAAGCTACTTTTTACAATCTTTGAAAGGTCATGACAAATGGAGAAGATTACTGAAAACTGAAAGAATACCACCCTGTCTCTTATCTCTGAGACTTTGTATGGATCCAGTCTCATGGAGGTCACTCTCTCATTCCTCTCTGTTCTATACAGAAAACACAGCCCCCTATGAAAGAGAAGAGTCCATAGAAAGGTGTCTCTGGTGATCATGCCAAGGAACGCTGTCATCAATTTGAAAGGGATTTTGATGCACAGAGCTGCAATAAAATCATTATATCCATTCTGCTTTTTCCACATTGCAGTTATGCAGCGTGCAGAGAAACCTGCCAAGTAACGAGGTGACCTTCAAGGTCTTCCTCTTCATTACAACAAAACAGTCCAGTTTTCACCCACACATTTAAACACACAGCTTTCCACAGCATAATGGGGGAGTGATGGGAGGTGGGAAGGATGTTGGGGGAAGTTGTAGTTTGTTTCATTGTGCTTTGTTTAGTTTTCTCTTAGAGTTTATCTTCTGCCATAATTTACTCTGCAGATGAACTCTAGAGTGACTAAATGTACAGTGAAGCTAGCAGGTGGTGTAATGCAACATGCTAACAAAATAATTTTGTCAAGAAATCAGACTCTGTTCCTCAACTACTCAAGGGGGCAGAGTGATGGTGGCTGTATATCTGGACACTTCTTCATTGCAGTCATCAGAGCTGCTTGGTACAGGGCATATGGGCAGATGCTCCAGTCAAAACATTAGTGGAAATATGTCTCTAGAAACAGAGACATTCTTCTCCCCTTCTCCCTCATGCAGACTGCAGCAAAGCTCATTTATCATCGGNAAACCTAAATTTGTACAATTTGACCTAAGAAAGAGAAATTGTATTAGCACTGCATTATTATGCCTTTGCATACATAGTTCAAGTGTGAAATGCCTTTAAAGGCAATTTAATTAACCATGCTGCAGCTTAAGGTTGTTTGGTAACTAACTAAGTCAGGCAGCTTCAGAACTTCCAAGTCCCTAGGTATTGCCTTCACCAAGACTGAAAAAAATTCACTAGTCACTGAAAATCGCATACCATTGCAGATGTTAAAGAAAGCAAAACATCAAAACATTAAAAAAAAAAAAAAGTTAAAGGGGAAATTTGCACCAGAAAATGAAATTTGTCATTTTTTACCAGTTTCTGTCAGAGAGTTTAGCATTTTGCCTGCTTGCTGATTTTTTGTGTATCTTACCTAGTGTGAATCCTTCTAAATTAATTTTTCTAAAAAGCCTTGTATGCTCTTTCAGAAATTCCCCCAACAAAACAAAGGCAAACATCTGCTTTGGGAAACAAAAAAGATGCCAAGGAACTTTCCAAAAACTGTTCTGGTTCTCATTAGTGGGAATTTTTAGGTTATGTCTTGACACATTAAGCAAGAATTTTACATTATATACTATCCTTTGTAATAAATATTACAGTTATATTGTCAGTATTCTAGTGTAATTTTATTTATCTTTATGGAAAAGTACCATCAGCTCTTTCTCTGCTGGCAGGAAAATACCACCTGAGATGTTCTGCCAACAAAAGACTGTGGGTTAATTATTCTTAACCATGCTTAAGCAATGATAGTAAGGTCTGGCTATATAATTAAAATTAAAAAACACACAAACTAAAAAAACAAACAAACCAAACACAAGACACACACACAACACTCCAAAAAGACTATCCAAACAGGCCTTGTGTTTTCATCTTTAGTATTAATAATTTCCATTTCTCCAGTGACACTATGCTGTCACCTGCTGGTTACAGAGACACTTTAAAGTACAGTCGTTTGAAGCAAGATAAGCAATAGGATTTGCCTATTGGAAGAACTAGAACAACTGTTCAGTAGTGCAAATTAATAACATTTTCTTTAAAGTTAATGGAATTTGGATGCTTTACAGTAGCTGACTGGCTAATGCTGTCTGCAAGAGAGAAGCTTCAGTCTCCTCTACCACTAAAGCCCTTGGAGGGTTTCTCATTAAAATATATCATTGGGTATAATCCTTCACATCCACAGATTTTTATCCTGCTGTGAATCACTATTGCTTTAATGCATGGAATGAAGCCCACCTTGGGACTGTTACTGAAGGTTGGCTCTACTCACCAAGATCAGAGTTACAGGCTATGTAGGATCACACTGACCGGCTGTCACCTGCCTATTTCAGCCCTGAAATGCAGCCAGGAGCTCTAATATCCAATATAAACTGTCATCTTAAAGCCATCTCCTGGGCTTTTGCCCCATCCACTATAATTCCAGCCACTCCCTCCTGCCATTATTTTTTCCTCAAAACCACATCTATATTGGAAAGGAGGAAATGGACATTCTATTTCCCTTTATGTCACAAATATGCATCTATCACTAGAGTCTTTTTTCTTATCCCATTATGCACTTCTCTACTATAGTGTTCATCCAATTCTTGGTTTCCCAGGCATTTCCCCAGCCAGATGCTTTCCAATTGCCCCATATTGATGACAATACCACCCGTGGAGTTTGTCTGAAGAAACTGCATTTTCAGCATAGCAACAGGGCAAAGAAGATACAGTATCAGAACAGTTTATCCAGGTCTCAACTTGAATAACGTGATGAGCTTTGAGTCAACAGAAGATACTAGGTACATCTGCCAAGTCACACATGCTTCCAAAAGGAATGCTTAAGACATTAAAATAATTCATCTCCCTTTGCATTACTCAAAAATCCTATTTATTTTTTCAGAGCACTTCATGTTGCTCCTTGGGTGTGATAAAAGAAAGCTGAAGCCCAAAATAGAGCTATAATCTGCACAGAAATGGTGTGGCAATGATTCTTGTTCATCAGACAAATACCTGTTGTTCACTACACTTTTTCGGCCATCTGGTATATAATTTCCTGCTTTACACATTCAAACAGAATCTGACTGTTTTTGAAGATGCACCTTGGGGTACAACTTCTTTAAACAGTGACAGAAATACACACAGAGTTGCAACCATTTTTAGATAGACGTCAGGACTTAAATATCAGCTGTACACCCAGTATCTGCAGGAAGAAAAGAGACACAGCTTGCGGCATGAAGTATAACAGTTTATTGCGCCTTTCGAATGTGTACAATGGGTGGACATTCGGAAAAGAAGGAGGAGAAAAAAACGCAGAAAGCAGAAAGGGATTGAAGCAGACAAGGTGGTGTTTTGCCTGGACAAATAAGAGACTTCTAGGGTGACAACCACGCTATAATTTGTGTTTGGGGTGTAGCCCTACTCGTATATTTCATTGCAATATGTAAAAAAAAACCAAAAAAACAACAAAAAAAAACCTGGCCAGTCTGCTATCTGCTATTCCCTTCCATAATTTACCCTTATGACACATTTCTTTGCTAAAAAACAAATAGATTTTCTTACCTTGAAATAGGGCTATTCGGCCCATCTTCCTTGTCTATGCTTCAAGAGTAATAAGAAATCAAGCATTTTGAAAAAAAAAAAAAAAGGTTAAGAAAAGAGGGAGATCTGAGGGAGAAAAACAGCTAGTGACAGGAGATGCTTGAAAGGTTAAGATGTTTGGCCAAGTCAAGATCTCTGAGGAGAAAAGACTCTCCTAGGTGTCAATGGATAAAGTGATTTGAACCACTGATTACACATGGTTTTTTTACTGTATTTTTTCCATTTCTTTTCTAAGGTCATCTACAACCAAGAGGCTGCCACAATTAACACTAATGACAAAGAACCAGATCACACTTAACAGTAATGACAAAGTGACAGATCATTGAATATGAAAGGATTGGGTTTTGGTGTGGTTAAATATGTGATTTCAGAACAATTATTGCAAGTATATTCCATGATCTTAGCTGATGGCATCTCAGCACTTTTGAGAATTTATTAAAAATGGGATAATCACTGGAGAACTGGAAACAGGTAAGCAAGGTCCCCAGCTTCAGAAAGAGAAGAAAAAAGAAAAAGGTAAAACTCTTAGATTACCTTCAATTTCCATGAAATAATTGCATAAAGGGAATTTCCATGTTGTTTTGATGATGTATGGAATGGAACTAAGGATTAGGTCTGTGAGTGACTTCAAGGCAAATCAGAAAGCCCAGCTATGAAAAGCCAGTAACAAGTTTCAATTGCCTTACACGTTTATGTCCTAAGGTAAGCATATCTGGCTGTATATAATTCCATAGAATATCTTACCTGTTAGTGATAAAAGCTGTATGCTGTCTAAATTCTACCCATGATCTACTTTTTCTCTCTCTTTTCTGCTTGGAGCTTTGTAAGAAAAGGTCCAACAACTAGTCTAGCAGTTCTTAACTTCTGCTTATCAAAAGGAAAGACCTCTACGCATCAGCATCTTACATGTGTCAGATAATCTCAGAACACCTTAAGAATCTCTGGTCTTTATTTCAATATAGCAATATTTGCATCAGAAATCAACATCCTACCAAAGGATAATAAAAACATTATTTCCATCTTTATTCCATCTCTTATGCATACAACATGATATTACATCAATCAATCAATCAATCAAATACTTTGTAACAGAAAAGATACAGAGATTATTTTATTAAAAATATGATACAAGTATCAATTGTATCAATTACATTTATAGAAAACTAAAAATAGTTGAAGGGCAATGAATGTTCAATTCATATCTACAGATTCTGCTAACCAAACTGGAGTTATAAATTATGGTATATGTAACATAGAAACTCTGTCCTCTGTCAGAGGACAACATTTAGAGTAAAGATTACCAAAACTCACAGTTTTGGTTTGAATCTGAATAAAAAATTGAAAACTCACAACAAATTGTATGCTGTGCAAATGTTTTACAGGGATGAAGATGGACTTCAAATTTCAAAACAAGCTCTATATCTCAGAAAGACATAAATCCATTGTATTTACACATTTCACTATCAATTCTTTAAATGGAATATCAATTTTCTGCATGCAGTACCAGGTTGCAGTGGTGGGGTTTTTTAGGACATCTATTTCCCTGCTACATAGTTTCTAATGGGGTTATATCATACTCCCCTAATAAGAGGAAAGAAATTATTTTTGCTGATTCTCAGGTGTTGATTTGAAGGTCCAGAAGGCAAAATGTCAAATATAGCAGAACACTCAGTAAATACAATTTTTTTCTTCAAATGCCCTGTTCCTGGAGCATAATATCTGGAGTATCAGTCGCTCAAACTCCCTAAAGTAGAAATGTGAAATTTCCCATAAAAGAGCTCACTGTCCCCACAATACTCAAGGTATTCAAAATATTATTGTAAAATAAATTTACTCATGGGACAGCTAAACTCTACATCTGTTGAACAGGGAAAAGTCGAAAAAAAAAAGAATATGCCCTAAATATCATTTTTTTGATCCATAATCTGATCAAATTGTTAAACTTCATGGAAGAAGTACTGGATGTAGTACTACAACCTCTTTCACTGAAGAACTCAAACCTAGATCACCTTAATGGGTGCTTCTGGCTTTTATAGTCCATAAATCTGTTGTATGGGGGAAAAAAATGGTTTAGCTCACACCATCTGATAAAATACTGAAGTCCTTTCTATTAGCTCAGTGACTTTGGAACAGGAGTTTTTGTGAGAGATATGAAAAATAAATGGATTTTTTACTGAAGTGATGACTGTGTTTAAAACTAAAAAAAAAATGTTTATGTTTGAGACAGGTAATATAAATCAGGGTTTAGAATTTAAACTGTAAAGCTCAACTTTGTGTATAAGGAGTAGAAAACAGCAATACTTTCATTTTGAAGTCCTGTCATGCTGGGAAAAAATAGAAGGGAGAAAAGACAGCATTTAATAATTTATAAACAATTTTAAAAGTAACTGATATGAAGATATGACTCCTTAAGAAAGATAGTGAAGAAATTTGCTGTCGAAACTCTGTAAAACTGTTGTAATAATTAGTCTGAAAAGATTTAGTCTAGAAAATAATGTATCAATGAGGAGAATGCTGTCTTATGATTGTTAATTGGGGCTGAAAAATCAAAATATCTTCAATGTTATTTTGTCAGATAAACAAAAAGATCAAAAATTCTGATTTACTGAGAGAGGACACTGATAGAAATAGTGGCCACTTTGTTGGACTGACCCAGACCCAAGACTTCTGATTCATAAAATGTAAGGAGGTTGGAAATTTGAGAAGGCTTTATTTGCACTTGCAAGGAAACAAACTTTTAGACAAGAAGAAAGAGGAAGATAAGGAGGGCCCAGAATCTGAGAAACAGAGCTCCAAGATACAGTTTCTATAGCACCCAATCGAGAGCGGGATTTAGTCTTGGAAACATGGAAAATCCCATGTGAACTCTATAATCTGGGATACATTTCGATTCTTCCACATGGCAGATATTCTACCCTTGATTTCAGAATGGGAAAATTTATCCAAACACAACCCACAAAGTGTTGAGTCCAACAAAAGTCTCCTTTTTATAAGCTGTAGAGTAGACTGTAGAGTAGTCTGAACAATCCCTCTTGACAAAATGTAGTGGGTTGACCCTGGCCAGATTCCATGGACTCATTAAATCCCTTTCTGCAACTAGGCAGAAGGGAGAGGGGTCATCCACCCACCACCCTCATGGGCAAAAAACAGACTCAAAGTGAGATAATACCTAAATTTATTACTAACAGGATAAATGCTAAACTAAATAGTGAGGGAAAAAAAAAAACAGTCTTAAAACAAACACCACACACACACACTTTCCCCCCACCCCTC
>VWZG01003879.1:49118-111516 GCA_013396735.1 Grallaria varia | reverse complement strand
TTTTTTTTTTTTGTTCAGTTGCACATCGTCATTGGTCTAATATCAAATCACTGAGTTAATAACAATTTAGCTGAAGTGCAATGACTAGAACTAAAATATGAAATTAACATCTTCTTGCATTTAGGAATCTCTGAGTCTGGGATTTGGTCTTGCCATTCCCTGTGTTTTTCTCCTTGACTTAACCAACTTGGACTATTAAAGCAGCAAAAACATTATGACCTCAACTGAATTACCTGTGAAGAAGCCACGTGTCAGGAAATGTGAAGACTACAGTGTACATCAGTCTCATAACTGCTTTGTTAGCTTCTTACTTGAACTGGTAATAGTTAACACATCATATATCCAGGCAGGCTGCATTACAGGATATAAGTAAGTACGTTTTTCTCTCCTTTGTAAAACTCAAACATAAGACACTACAGAAAGAAGACTGAAAGATGTGTGTTATCCACAGTTTTCAAATCGTTTAAATGTATCATATGATTACTGTGTGTGTTCATATTTTTTATTGTCATAGTTTTTATTATCGTTACTGTAATTATCCAAGAAACTTTAAAAAAAATAAAAAAGGAAAATAAAAGGTAATTCCATGCAAGTTCAATTTTACCTGTGACCTACCTAAAGAATATATTAATTTGGGGAAAAAAGATTAATGGGTACTCTAGAACCATGATCGGCTTCTGTATTTAACATTATTCCTCGACACATTATGGAAATGTTAAGATTGAGAGAATCATGATGGCCTTAATACAATATACAAGCTATTCTGAAAAATGAAAGACTTTGTGTTAACCTCACACCATACTTTTTGGAGCAGAGTCATCTGCAAATTCTTAAAAATAAATACATTATGTATGAAAGGTTATGAAGCTTATGCCATTGTGGAATCATTTACTCTGAAGAAGCATCTGTCCTTTCCTTTCCTGGCTGCTATTTTTTCCTCACAGATCTGGAGCTGCTCTGTAGTGAAGTTGGACTTGACTGAGGTTACGCTCTAGTTGTACATCCTGCTGATCCTTGGCACTCCATGCGTCTTTCAACATGATGTTTGATGAATGACTAAATCGGTTGTCACAGCCAGGTATGTTAAGAGAAGAGATATAGGTTGCTGGTTTATACTCCCACCAGATTATTCTGTAATTTAGGCTCATGGAGCAGTCCACTATGTATCTTAGCAAATGGGATTTGTTTTTTAATTACTAGTAATAGTCCATACAGTTTGTCTTGACCTTGCAGCGCAGGTTCTCAGGACTTTGTGAGCTAGTTTTTGTCTTGACTGTTTTTGACTTAAGTGTTGCACCAACTATATAGTTGTCAGGTTTAGGCATGTTTGGCTGTAGGTCACAGTCATAATAAGCAGTTATTCTGTGCAGACTGAATTATCTCTGATCTTAGAACAAAGTGTGGTTTTCACCGCTGTAAACTCAAGACATTGCCAAATGTCTCATACTGCTAATATAAATCACAGTGGTCAATCAGCAGCCCCTACAGGAGCACAGTCTCATTAAAATGGCTTGGGTAGATCAAAAAGAACAAAAACCTGATTAATTAAGAGAAAGCTCACCTATGCAGATTGAGTTAGGAAAATGATAAAAATAAACTTATGTGACTCTCAAGATGGACGATGAGTGGACACATCACTACAAGTATCAAAATTCTCCCAAAAGGTAGCTCGGGTTGCAGACAACTTGCTCAAATCCCATCCCACCTCAGGCTCTGTCATCCTTGGGTCTTGGAGGGACATTCTGAGGGTGTGAATAACACCAGAGAAAAGAGATGGGTGCAAGGAAAGTTTTCCTGGATAGACCTTGTTCTTCTATTATTGAACTTCTCTGATTTGTTTTGGACTACAAATAAAAGCACTATTATGGCTGGACTAACAACAACTATTTAATGGATTTTAATTAGACTGACAAGTTAAACTAATGGTAAACTCTTGGATCTACACATGTATGATACATACTCTTTCGCCACAACAAAATTTTTGAGTGTAGCAACTGCTGGGGGAGTGGAGGCATAAGGGATGAAATCTGGTGCATAGGGAATACCCTTTGAATGACAGATCTGAGAACTGCTAGTATTGGAGAGAACTTCTCTCCTGCTTTTTCTCTGTGTGGTCCAAACATCTGGGTCCCTGCACCCTGACCCAAGCTGCTTAATGTTGGTCAGTCAGAACCACTCTGAACTAGTCACTGAATAGACCAGAATCCAGAGGGTATAGAAGGGGATTGGATCTTCTTTCTTGTCTGCATCAAGATACACCTCCTGCACAATGCACAGCAGAAGCTGCTTCATCCTGGGCAGCAGCTGTTCTAAAAATGTCAAGAAAAGAACAGATTGTACTGGAATCAGCAGGAGCTGCTCTGGGTTACGTGGAACTTGCAAGTGTTTCTAGAGTTCTCTAGGAAACCTGCAGGAATACCAACAGAAGGGAGGTGGGAGGAACAAATATTGAAAAGTAGTAAAGTGGATTAAGCTCCATCAGAAAAATTATCTTTTGTTCTGGAATAAAAATGGCCACAACCAGGAACATTTGGAGTCTTAAACAGTGTTTTAAATGCACATTCATTTACTATGTACTGAGTCCCAGGTAATGAGTCCCATGGCAGAAATTTCTTCTTTTTTTTTTTTTTTTTTTTTCTTTTCTATTTTTTTGAATACACAGATTAGAAAGCTGCTTAAATACAAGGTGCACAGCTCTTTTCTCTGTGCCTTAAGAAAGGAAAGGCAGTGATCTCAACCACACCACAAAACAATGAAACTGACCTCAGTAGCCTATAGGACAGCACAATGCTTTCTGAAAAGATAATGATTACAGACAAGGTAATAACTGAAAAAAAAAAAGGCTTGCTGAAAGCTGCTTGCACAGACTCATTGAATCTCATGGATAAATATCATATTGTTGAAATATATTTTGTTTAATATTTTGACAAATTAAGTGCAGTAGATCTAAACTCTTTAGAAGCAGTTAACAGAAAAATTTGTTTGTTAGAAAAGGGCAAAATGAAACTTTTAGCAACATAAAGAGCTGATTGAAAAGAAGACTAGAAAAGTGATGCTGAAATGATAACTTTGGTAAAAGGGAGATTACCAAAGAAGCTCCCCAAGGACAATTTTTTGTTCTGGTGATATCAGTACAATAGACCAGAGTAACAATAAAATTAGCAGATAATTACAAACTGTGTATCAGTATTTTGCTATTAAAAAAAAAAAAAAAGGCAGTGAGAGAGAAAGTATAGAGGTTTAAGTATTAGTTTGGTATGAGAACTCATTTAATTAAATTTACACTGGAAATTAAAGAGAGATTTATATCCAGTGGAGTATGAACCTGAAAAAGGTCACTTCTTGCTACTATGTACAGAAACAATCGAGTTCATTACACACCATGTTGGAGGAGCGCGAAAAAAGCAGCACTTTTTTTTGAAGTTTTTAAAACTTCAGCCCCAGCAATAATCCATTTTAGCACTAAGTATCAGACTCTAAAAGTTCCAACCAGTGATTAGACCATTTGAGTCATTAATAATCTGCAGAATGTAAGAGATATTTCTCCACTGGGTTGTGATTAAGAAGTACCTGTTCCTGTATGGTTCAGATTAGGTTCATGGTGCAGAACTAGCACAATTGCAATGAATTACACAATTGATTGAAAAGAAAAAAGAAAAGTGTCTTTGCTCCTTATTATACTCTGACATGAATTCAAAATTCATTTACCTTTCCCCCCACACACACTTAAATGCAAACATTTCTCATGGAAGAATAAGAACATATTTACCGACCTACAAGGATCGTCACAATAAAAGTCTCTGAAAGGGAGAAGAGTATACAATATCATTGGTTTCAATGGCCTAATCCACCTTCCTGGGTTATCCCATGAGCATAAAGGGCAATGGAACCCCTATCCTAACTCTGCAAGAACATTATAAACTCAATTTTCTTGCCTAGCTATCATAGTTCCACCTTACTGAGGCACACTTTTGTATGCAGAGCATCTGATCCACAGGTTGAGGCATACAACCCAGGGCCTACAAATGAATTCTGCCCTAAAGGACTGGCACTTGTGGGTGAGATGGAATAGCCCAGTGGATCTCAAATAATAACTTTGTTTGGACAATGGTATCTATCTTCAGTTTTCTGGTATTCTGCCTGAACTCTATAATGTTTACTGGAAGATAGTCCTGTGTGTTACAAAACTATGCTGCTCCAAAGTTGTTCATCTACCCGCTCTACGAAACTTTCCAGTTACTTCTATTGCTGGTTTCTAGCAACTTCAGATCCTTGGAAAGTAGTTAATATTTATCAGTTCTTCAGTCACTGAATTGCACTGTGCTCTGACTTCATATTTCTTGAGCTGCTCCTCTCATTTTCTTCTTATCCATCTCAGTGAAATAACATGCAAGGCAAAAGGGTAGAGACCCATCAAGGATGTTTCTCCTCTTTTTTGTGTCAGAATACTTGGTTTCTCATGATCCGTACTCTCCTTCTTGTTGCTCAGCTATGTAAAGTATACATAAAGATACCAAACACTTGAATATAACCTCTGCCAGATAAAGAAATAAACGAACACATCTCCTCACACCTCTGTGGCATGTGATTCTGCACTTCAGTTAACTGCAAGGTTTACATCTGAAGTTCAAATTTTGAATTAAAAGTTAAAAAGACCTTTATAAAAATTATCATCTTTGGACTCTGCCATCCTCAGGTTGGCAATATTGTAAGAATTTAAACACTGATAAAATTTCTTGTATTTTTTGTTCTTCGACACAGCTGGAAAACTAACAAGAACAGCACATCTTACCAAGTTATTTTAAAGTGTTATTTTGCCCAGTCACCACATAAACAGATACAACATTTCAGTATCAGATTAAAACATTTGTTTTAAAGACAATTCTAAATTTAGAAATTAAAAATTTTCTTTATTTTATTTTCATTTATTTAAACAATGAAAATAAAATAAACTGGACTTCATATTTCTTCAATCCAGAGCAAGATATGGCACATGGCAACTCAGATGAGGAGGCGCTGCAACCATACAGCTCTCTCCTCATATGTAAGTGCCTGGGTTAGGTTTTCAGGAGAAAGCACCTTCCAGTAGCCCCTTTCATGTGTGGGTCTCACTGCAGGACACCAGTTTAATTCAGAGCTCTGTTGTTATTGCCAGTGGACTCCCCCATGCAATTTCTACTGCAACATGCAGCAGGACTGACATGAATGCAACAAGTAAAATACTATATATCGGAATCTCTAGGGCATGAGGCACCTTCGTGAAAAACTGCAGGTGACATCATCTCACACCTTTTCCCTCCTCTAAACTATGAAAATTAGGAAACTGTCAGTGTAAAACCTGAATTTTGATGCACTTACTAAGTTTTAAACCAAAATCATTCTTCTTCAGTGGTAGCCTTGTATAGTTGTGTGTGCACAGAGACATATTCTATCTACACATACATGATAGTCAGTATACACTTTCTGGTTTTAGTGTGAGCAGCAATAACTTGGAGGAACATTGGATAAACCAATTGCAAGATGTTACATAATATGAGACATAGACATAATACTTGAAAGGTGTTATACTATATTATTACCATAATTATATAAATTATTTCTAGAAGGTGAAGATCCAGTCAAACTATTTTCAGTGGGATCATAGTTTCCAATGCCTTTAAAAGTTCAGGACAATTAAGGGAAAAGTTCATTCTGGTGGGAATGAGGATCTCGCAACTTTGAGAGAAAGGGTGAGGATAGGGATGAAAGAAATTTCTATTTAATTTAACTACAATAGTCATGTGTAAAAGTCTGAAAATTCTTCTTCTTTCAATCACAGACCAATATTTTCAAATGAAGTGTTATGCTTTTGTCTATTGAGTTTAATTTATTTCAGCAAAGACTTTGCCTGTTAGGTTACCTGAAATGCATTCCAGTTTTTTTTAAAAAATATATCCCACTAATCTATTTGCAATTGAAATGTGAAAATTCCACAAAACTGCAGTGCATCAACCCAGAACAAACAACTCATCAAACCCCATAAATATGGCATGATCCTAGTAATGAAAAATTAGCTTTGCAACAGCCTGTAATTAGCATGGGAATGACAGGCACATTCTAAACCTTTCCCAACATATGGGTAATTATTGAAGAGCTATGACAGCAATGTATCAACAAGCCCATCCATCTTAACTGCTGTTCTACATCCTGGCTGCCTCTCAGAAGTGCTTAACAGGCCATTCAGTAATTCGGTGGAAACTTCATCACACAAGAGCAATGATAAGGTTCCACCCTTAATAAGAAGGCAAAATCAAAAGAATCGTCACTTTAAAAGAGTTTTGAAATTCCAGATAAGCACCCTAAAACATTTTATATTTCCAACCTGCAATGTTTTCAACCTTACAATTGTCCGGTGGGAATTTTCAGATTTCTACAATAATGAGTATTAATATGGTCTGTAATTTTATAACCAAAAAGTAGAAGAAGATAAATAAAGAAGACCAGTACAAAATAGGTCAAAGGAAGATGTCTGTGAACTTCATCAAGTTCCATTGTAAACCTATTGCCCCAAAAGCATTCAGATCCCCACAAGATGAAAATTGTTATTAATATCTGGTATTATGGTAGTAACGTAAAGCTTTCCCATGGGAACAGAAGAGAACTCATGGATGAGAATATTGCCTAAAAAGATAAATAATAAACAGAGAAAGATATTTTAGAAACTCTGAACAAACCAAACAAACAGCAACCAGCAAAAAACACAGCCACTATCACTACCTATTTAGAAAAGGAAATCTGGAGTACAGGAGAAAGAATGGTCATTAATCTTTGTATTAATGGTTATAGGAATAATCATATCCAGCTATCAGCACTCAAATTTTTTAATTATGCAACAGCTAAATAGTTTTTTGCACTAGTCTTGCAAAAGGGGGATGAAACAGGATACTAGAACAGGAACCTACAGGTCTAATTACTCAGGCTTTTCACCCTAAAATCTCCTTTCTACAATCCTCGAAGCCTGAAAATGCCTTGCAGTTCAGCTTTGATTTTAGATATATAGAAATGGAAGTGAGGAGAGAGGGAGAGAGAAAAGAGAAGGAGAAAGGCTGGGGGTAATATTCACCTTCACACTTAACAACTTCTCCTAGCCTAAGTTATAGAGCAGAAGAAAATACTGGAGTAAGTCACCATCAATCATTCTTATGGATCTTTACTTTTTATTCATTGTTCTATAGATCCCTTTCAACATTATTTCATAGGTAGATTGCAATAAAAGTGATTTCTTATTATGTCTCTATTTGAACACATAAAGCACAGGACACAACAGTTTTTGAATGAAGGACAGGCACCCTAAGGGAAAGTTCAAAATCCTTGGTTAAAGCACAGATTTATTGATCTTTTCTTCAATAATAATGATTAAAAACTAATGAAGCACTGTTGCCTTAATAAATTATTCAACTCTCTTTCCCTTTTCCAGATTTCAACTGGATGCACTCCAAAAAAATAGAAGTTCAAGCACAAATTGCTGCAAATACTGGCTTCTTCAATATTGTTAAGCCATGACAATTTTAAAAACATGGTAAATAACAGCATCTTACAACTAAGAAAAACTTTGACCCAAAGCCCAGCTGACCAGGAAATGGAGAAAGAGAACAACATGCCATAGAAAGGAGAGGAAGAGATTTTTGTCAACTTTTCTATTTTCTAGGCAAATTTAAGGGCACTGTTTTCCCTACTCAGCCACATTTTCTCTTGCAATAGAACAATGAGGACTGTCCCAGTAAGTATATTTTTGTCTTCTGTAAAAGAATATATCCCCTGTGGGTTAAGATGGAGGTTTATACTCATCTATTGAGTGTCTTCACCCTAAATCACAGGAATATTTAATTGTCAAAGCATTTTCTGAACAGGACTGCTCCTGGAATATCCAGCCCTGAAGATGCAATTTCCAGAACAGTATGTGATATTCACAGTAATAAAGCAGGCAAAGGATGTAATTTGTTGGTTAGCTTAAAACCTTATCCCTTCACTTTAATTTATTAAAAATTTCAAGCTCATGTTTCATTCAGAGTTCATGATAAGATTTGTATATACTGTATGTTCATGGAGAATGAATTATGTGGTACTGCAAGTAATCCATAGTTGGTATGCTTGTACAAACCATAGATCTGAATATGTTCTCTTTTTGAATAAAATCTTGATGAAATAGTAGAAATGCCAGCACAAGATAGATAATATTTCTAGGTGATGATGATGCATTCAAAAGAAATGTTTCATATAAGCACCCTCAAATTAACCTCCATGCCACAGCTATAGTACATAATTATGCAACTGGATTGCTAGGGAAACACTTGTCAATCAAGATGACTCTGACTATGGATAGGAGTGCATAGAGGTGCCAGTCATTGAAAATAAGATTAATTATTTAAACGATAAAGATTTCACATTAACATCCCACAAAAAGGTCAAAAGAATCATATAAGTGCCTATTTTCTCTTGTGAATGTAATTCATGTAGTTTTCAATCAAGGACAATGTTTAAAAGTGTGCATGCCTAACTTGATATAACCTGATAATGAGTTTTTTAATGACAGCCGTTTTCTTTAATAGAAGTTACCTAGCTTTATGGAACGAATTAGCCAGGACTGATGGATTGACCACATGAGATGATATTTGTACAAACTTATATAAGTGGAGAAGTTCATTGAGGAGTGTCTCCCATGGCAGGAACCCCATGCTGGAGCAGGGGAATAGTGTGAAGAGTACTCCCCCATGAGAAGGAAGGAGCATCAGAGACAATGAACTGACCACAGCCACCATTCCCCATTCCCCTGCACCACTTGGGAGGAGGTAGAGAAATCAGGGAGTGAAGCTGAGCCTGGGAAGAAAGGAGGGGTGGGAGGAAATCACAGAATCTTAAGGTTGGAAAAGACCTCTAAGTTCATTGAGTTCAACTGCTAACCCAGCACTGCCAAGTCCACCATTTGAGCCAAGAAATGTTCTCTAATAGCTAATATAAATCTCCCCTGGTGCAATGTGTGGTCATTTCCTCTTGTCACTCACTACTTCGGAGAAGAAACAGATCCTCATCTTGTTACAGCCGCCTTTCAGGTAGTTGTAGAGAGTAATAAGGTCGCCCCTGAGCCTCCTTTTCTCAAAACTAAATGCCCCCAGCTCCCTCAGCCTCTCCTTGACAGAGTCATGCCCCATACCCTTCCCTGGCTGTGTTGTCCTTCCCTGGACTTGCTCCCACAAGCTCCTTTTAATATTTAGGGATTGTTTTATTTATAATTACTCTACTCAGCTTTGATTGGTTCTAAATCAATTTTCCCTAAGTCAAGTCTGTTTTGCCTGTGACAGCAATTGGTGAGTGATCTCTCCCTGTGCTTGTCTTGACCCATGAGATTTTCATTACATTTCCTCTTCCCTGTCCAGCTGATGGGCACCTGATGTCCAGGCAAAGTCAACCCATTACAGTTCAAAATTATTTTTTGTGATTTGAAATCAGTGTTATCAAATTCAGGCACAGTTCCACACTTCAAACATCAAACAAGTCCACAAACAGAATCCACCTTTTCATTGTTTAAAATGCCTGGAACCTACTCCTCCAAATCTGATCTAAAATAAATTCAAATTCATCTTAAAGCAAGAATGCATACAGTTTTAAATTTCTCCTTTTGATACAGCTTCAATACCCTTATGATATCATCAGCATGATAAATCAGCATGGCATAAACAATCCTATCCCACCAAAAAATGGTATTGGTGTTTTACTATCTGTTGTGATGAGTGCTGCAATAGCTATACTTGGAAAAACAGGTATTGAATACATATCAGGTATTTGAATTTCACAACAGGTAAAGCAATAAAGCACTTAACTTTCATTTTATATACACAGTGCTTTACAGTGTGAACATGTGCTCCAAGTGTGACTTTTACTGACCTTCAGGTCAGTCAAAATTGATCTCAGGTTCAAACAGATGATTCTAAAAGACCACAAATGGCCATGAAAGACATGGCAGGTCTAACTCAGTAGATCATGTTCTCCTTTCAGGTGGTGATGGATACCAGATGACCAAAATAAACAGCTTGCCTGCACACTATTAATTTTCCTAAATATTCCCCAGCTAGTCCCATCTAAATGTCACCTCTCATTGAAATAAAATGTGCTACAGTGGATTCCAAGATGCTCCCCAACTTCATTTCTACTGGTGTCAGGGAGAAACAATGACTTTCTACATTTATAATGATAAAAACTGGGGGGAAAAAAAATCCTCAATACAGTTGTTCCTTTCTTTAAATTCAAATCCCTTTGAATTTGCAGTTGTTTTTCCATATTCCAGCAGGACCAAGTGTCTTTGCAATGCTATTGTTACTGCTTTTTTGTGGCAGCCTCTTTCATAGTCAGAGGAGTAGGAAGAAAATATCTGATTGTCAGACACTATAGAAATCCTAATTAATCAGTGGGTGGATTATACATGTCATATTTTAAGACATGAAATTCTTGTCTCTCCTGGAGCAAAACACAGCTTCAAATACAATTTAAAAAAAAAAAAAAAAAGAGGCTTAACCACCCGAGCAGAGAAGCTCCATTTTTGCAGTAGAGAAAGCAGGAAAAAAAAAATAAATCTCCCTCTTATAAAATGAAATTAATTACATTTATGCATGGGAGTATGGGGTGTGGTGGCCTGTGATAGCAGGGAACCAGAATTGCTGACTTGTAAGGTCTCTTATCTAAAAATATCAGCTCTGTTTAGTGTCTTTAGTATGTACCTGTTGTGTATAGCGTGTTTTTGCTGCAACTCAAAAAAGGTTCTTTGCTATGAACCAGGGAATATTTGAAATTTTGCAAACCCACGAATGATTAGATTGACACATTTTATTTAGAAAATAATATGAACAATATCCATATCCAACTAAAAGGAACACTTAAATTATGAGTTTCCAGTAAGAATTCAGAATGACAAAGTTGTTGAGTAAATCCTCTGTCATGAACTTACTAACAGTGCAAAGCTTTCTACATCTACACTCAGTTTTATGTCTGTTAGTCAGTATTACCTCATCCCCTAGGATGTTGCTTCAAAACTGGTTCTAAAATGCATAAAACTGCATTTTACTTATTCTGAGCACAGAAATAAAAAATACAGCCATGGAGAGATACTGACTGGAGGGATTCCTCAGGGACCATATGCAATTACCCAATGTGAAAAGCAGGATAGGAAAATATTGACAGACGTGGGCTATTGAATTTAGAAGTAACTGGGTAGGCAATGATATCACCGCTCAATAAATTTTCACTCAGGACAAGATTTAATCTGTGAGAAAACCTATTGTAATGTAAAGGCATATGATTCAAGTGTTTGCCCAACAGAAAAACTCAAGGAAGAAGACATAAAGTGAACACCCTGAGCCTCGTTGAACGATCACCAGATTCAAGGTTTGGGTCACGGTCTGGTACTATTTTTCTCCCTCTCTCAAACACACACCTCTATAAATGTCATTCTTCCCAACAGAACTAAAAACAGGACTTTGATTTCTGCATAAAATCTGACATCTCACAGTAAATATTTTATATTTTGTCTATACTTGTTTCTAAGAAAAAGGATTTAATAAATCAGTATTTTAGAACTGAAGTATGTACCGCATTTAATTACATCTTACCAATAAAATTCAAATGCTTGTTAGGAGGCTTGGTTATCTCAAACTGGAAAAGAGAGATAATCAAAGTAAAATGCCTTGTCCAGGATAATCCTGCAAATTTGCAATAGTGTTAGGAATGGAGAACAGACCTTTTGGCCCCATTCAACCCTACAGTATCTGCCTCCCAGAATGAAAGGTCAAAGCTTCAAAAGAGTGTTTCCTCTAAAGCTGTGCAACATTTTGCACCAAAAGACCCTCCTTTGACTATACTGATAAAGTCTGACATTACATATTTATGTATAGCATATGGCATTATAAAGTATTTTCAAAAATGAATTACCAATAAACACAATATTTGGGCAACTTTCCTTGTGTGGCATTGGTGCACATTACCTAAGAGTAAAGGGGCAAAAAGCCATTATTAACAGAGCTCACTGTTCTAGATTGTGTAAGGGGGCAGTTAAGTAGCCAGGTGCTGAGTGGAGGAACACCTAGTTGAATGAAGAATGTTAAGGAAGGGATAGAGTTACAAAATGCCAGATTTGCATTATGTATTATTTCTAAGGCAAAAAAGTAGAAAACATCCCCAAAGCAGCCATGTTGTGTCTGTGGATCCTGTCCTTAGGCAGCCCATTTTCTTCCTTAACAATGCAGAGAATTTAGGCAGCCTTGGAGACAAGTGTCTTTCTAGAATACAACGACACTTCAATGCCTGTCTACTTGTAAATCTCAGGTAAAATGTTTGACTCAGAGTTACACAAAAAAGGTTGAGGAAAGGAAATTCCTGAAACAAATGATGGAGAATAATTTGAATGGGTAGCTATACAAAGCCAGGACCAGGACTTCCTATTGCACAGCTTATTTCAGAAGATAGGCAATTGTCAATAAGATCCCATATCCTGCTGTTTTAGAATAAATAATCTAATTTTTTTTCTTTATTATCATTTGGAAAGGACAACTAAAAGGTTATTTGGAAATGTTCTGGAAATTTCAGCGGTATGTCAACTGCCAATGTAAGGAATCTGGATTTATTATGGAGATATAGGATGGTTTCTACTCAAAACAAAACCCTATTTTGTGCCCAGAAATATTCAGCTTGAGTTTTGGAACCCTTGGAAACTCTTTATTCAAGAATTGCTTATTCACAAAGACATGTTGCATACCAAGAATGCCTAGCAGAACCAAAACCTAATTCAAAACAAGAGAAAAACCAATTTATGGTAAAAAAACTGTTTGAATGAAAAAATATCTTTCACTGACTAAATAAAGTATGTTTCCAAGACACCAGAATGCCTTATGTTTTTCATGCTTTTGTTTTGTTTTGTTTAACTGAAGTAGAACTTTATAAAATTAAATGAAATTCAATGGATGCTTGGAGAACAATAATGGCATAGGCACAATTTCATCATCCAAAGACTTTCCTTCTTCTGGCTGTCTCCTTATAGGAAACAGTTGTCTTTGATTGCAAGGAATCAAAGCAGTTCAGGGGGGAAATTTAAACTTTACTTAGTTGACTAAATTTGAAAAGAAGATCTAGAAGATCTGATTGCAGTGTTTCAAATAACACAGTAAAGAATTAAAAGGGATCATCTTATATAATTTTTACAGTCTAGACCACAACAAAATTTGGTATTATTATTCATTGTATTATTAAATTTGCAGTAAAGAAGAGATAGTATGTATTGATACATTGAGTCACCTTGGGGACTTTGTTATTTAGATTGGTCAGAAAAAATTTTGCATGTGGATTGAACGTGTAGCTAAATGAAGAGTCGTGAACAAGATCCAAAGGTATTCAGGAACAGTGTCTTCTTTCATGAATACTTTTTCATGAAGACTCCTTTCTTCTGTCTCATGTTTCTCAATGAGTATTCACAGACAAATAAGAGCCAACTGCCCCCCTCCAAAAGATGATATCCCAGCTGCAGTAATTTATAACAATATGCTTCAGGTCTAGCTAGATGCAGTACCGAATGACTGAGCTACGTGCAGTTGACTTGGATATTTTACAAACATGAACCACAGGTTTGTTTGCACATTGGAGGGCACATAAGCCTCTGAAAAGATGTTAAATGTGTGCCTTATATTTCCCTTTCCATGCCACAGTCTCTGCTAAAGAAATGTTTTCAGAATATGCTTGTAACTCTTAATATCAGTTAGGAAGTACAGACTCTTTACCTTTCCTGCTGCAGAAAATAGGAAATGTTTAGGCACATTTGGAATTCCCGAACATATGGAGGAGGTTTGAATGCATTCCTGTTCAAGTATAACAGGGAAGTACTACAAGAAAGAAGCAACTTTCAGGAGAAGATATAATTAGACCACTGGAAAATGGGACTTTCACTTTAAGTCTTCCTGAGTTTCTTTTCATTCCTTCAGGTCATTACAGAGACCATCACTGAGAGTAAAGTCTCACATTTCAAGCTTGTTCCAAAAGAAATTCACCACTTCACCACCTTCTAAATCTAAAAAGCTTTAATGTTTGCTTCAAATATCTTCACCTCAAATTCCTGTTATTCTATTTCATGCAGTTGCTAAAAATATATTACAGAGCTAATTTTTGAGCTTAGACCTTTTGAATTCATCATTTTATCCCCCCATATTTAGATTCACAGAGATTTTAAAGACAGAAACCATGAACATTTGGACACTTTATCTTAATATATTGGGTCTAGCTGAGATGGAGTTAATTTTCACCATTATGCTGTGCTCTGCCTTGTCAGCTAGAAGGGTGTTGATAACACATCAGGGTTTTGGTTACTGCTGCCAGCACTGCCTCTCCAGCATTCTTCCCCCCCATCAGTAGGTTGGCGGTGGGCAAGTTCTTGGCAGGGGATGCAACTGGGATAGCTGACTCAAATTAATCAAAGGGATATTCCATACCATATGGCATCACCTCATCTATAAAAGCTAAGAAAAAGAGTAGAAAGGGGAGGCATTTGTCATTTACAATGTTTGTCTTCCAGAGTAACCACTACACATGCTGAAGCTGCATCTCAGGAAGTGGCCAGACATCACTTACTGATGGGAAATACCATATAAAATCCTGTTTTTCTGTTTGTTTGTGCTTATACAGTCTTTCACTTTTTGCTTTAGTAAGCTGCCTTTTCTCAACCTATGAGTTGTTTTCTATCATATTTTCTCTCCCTTGTCCAGCTGAGAAGGGGGATTGATAAAGAAGTTGATGGGCACCTGGCATCCAGACAAGGTCAACCTACCACATCTGAAAATAGGCTGGGATAGTTTAGAAGAGGAGTGACTCTCTCTTGAACAGTGTAGTTTCCCCCAGAGTTGTATGTAGTCCTAACAAAATGGTTTTACTACTGATGCAATCCTGATTTTTTGAAAGATATTTTAAACTGCATGTTCATGCTGCGTATAGACCTGGAGAAAGGACCAGTTAGATGTATTGTTTTCCATTTATGCAAATACATGGCCTCTTTTCATATAATTGCAAATTAAATATTAACAACAATTTTATTTTTTTTACCTTAGGGATTCAATAGCATCATGTAAACAAATTTAAATCTTAAAAACTAATAGTATGTTTAATAGAAATAATCAGTCTTTTCTAACACTAGGTATGACCTGCAATTTGGAACTCAGAACAATAATCTGTTCTTATTTTGTGGGACAGTTTCTTATTGTTTAGAAATGCTTGATGGAATTATTTCTATTTCTACAAGGTCTACAGACAAAATAAATCAAATAAAATGGAACTGTACAGGTACAAATGATGACACAGCTGCCAAACTCATGAAGAATAAAGCCCGTGGCATCTCGAAAAGGCTAATTTAACTTGCCCATCCAAATGGAACTTTCCAACAAAATTCTATTCATGGTCCTTTACCGTGCAAGCTTCACTTGAATGATAATTTAATCACTGGCAAACCCTGTTCATTTGCAATTCAGTACCTTAGGCTCATGCCATATTAGTTGGTTTCTCTATGATTTGTGTATAGCAAGTCAAACCATGGCTTTTCCAGCTGAATGGAGGTAGGAAGATTTAGAGATGTTTGTTTTCACACTGGAGAGATGGGATGTTGGTTTATTTGCTTCTCACATGTGTATAAGATTTATTATTGGAACTGTAGCTATCCAAACAGAACTCCAGCATTCATATTTGGCCATGCTCAACACTCCAGAGCAAAGAGTGTGGAAGGTAGCTAACAGTGAGGCATCCCTGAATGGCAAGCCTTGAAATCTTTTGCCTGAGTGCATAATGCCAATCATTTATTTTCACTTTCCTCCAGCTGAGATCAGGATAGTTAGCACAGAGTGAAATCAGAAGGTCAGCTTCTGCTATTCATAATCCTGGAAGCAGATCTTCCATCACAAACACTACAGGATATTATCTTAAGCTTTAGTAATTAGCCATAAGATAATATGCAGATAATACGTATAGTGTCTGTCACAGTGTAGCCCTCTTCTCAGAGAAGAAAAAGCTTACATTCTCTCCACTCTGGCTTCCTTAACCTTTAAGAATATGGCTAGTTTCCATGCCCAACACAGAAGAACACAGGGACTATGTAAGACTTCACATTTTTCTAACATGAGTGTAAATTTACTTTACATTTCCTCTGGTATGCTCCGCTCAGGAATGCGTATTGTTTGGATAATGCTGGCTGCCTTTGTGTTTTCCCCTTTCAAGACCCTAGAAATTTTTAAGTTACAGACTCCAATTATTCTTATTGCATGGTCAGTGAGGTGTTTTCATCCCCCTCTTTTTACAGATGAAGATTAGGATTCAGAAAATTTAATGAAAAATGAGCAAATTTATCAGTCTTCTTGGGTTACTGACTGACATTTATGTATTTCTTTTTTTTATCAAATGTAGCCTTTTTGCCATATGACTTTGGTTCAGACAGCTATTCCAACCACATCTACAAGCAGCTGTAGGTGCACAACCAACATAGACACAGAATATCTTACTGGGTTCTTGGAAAAGTAAAGCTCTCTCTATAACAGCAATCTTTGCTTGGTTTGAAAATTTTATCAGTAATCTATGGAAAATTAGGTTTGTTTAGGAACATAAGTGGCTCTTTAGATGACAATGTCTCCTTCCACTCTGCTTTTCCTCATTCACTATATGTCTCAACCTCTGGATGAATGAAGCAGAGATTTTGCGAAGGGGCTTGTCTGATCACCTCAGATTATCTACAGAGCAGATGTAGCCTATAATCCAAGCAGTGTTAGGACAGAATAAAAGACAGGGGGGAAATTATTATCTCACAATGCAAATACCCAATGGGGCTGAGGAGGGCACTCAGTTACACTCCTAAGTTAAAAAGGATTGTCAAGTTCTCACACATCAGCTCTATACATATGAAATATTCCCAGATGAGATGTACCACGACTGTTCATATACTTTTTTTACCACAGACTGGATCAAACAGAACCACTTTTCATTTGACAGTGATTATTGTCCTATGCACAAATTAACAACATGTAAGCAGATATATGGTAACTCATTAAGGTGATTAGGATACACTTACCCGAGCATGTGTCTAAGTTGGTGGCACAAGAAATATTAAGAATTGCACAGCTTTACTTTGGGGAACTTGGTATTTTCTGAATTGACAAAAATATATATTGTACATACCCGCACTTTTTCATTACAGATGATGAAATGATACCACTTATGAGAAGCAAAGCAAATCAAATGCAGTTTGAGAAGTCATCTATTTCTACTCCACTCAAAGCAAATCAGCCTGTTGAGAATTGCAGTGATCGTATGGATAATTAGCATTGTGATTGGTATATTTGTCTCTTTATGAGACTTTAATGTATTATTTGTTTCTCCCCTTCTTCTTTCCCTCTTGATATTTTAATATGAATTGTTTAGTCAAAAAGACTTTAGTGAATATGTGAGAGTAAATGAATTGTAAACTTTCCACCCACTTTGTCCCTTTATCTGTATTATTAACTATGATTGTAGTTGTTACTACAGATTTTTTTATCCATGAAGCAGAATGACTGATGCTGCAATAGCATCAGTAGACACTGAATAGCTTTTAGTGCAGTATGAAAAACGGATCCAACCCCAGAGGAACTTCTAGTGCAAAGAATAAAGCCAAGGCATATCAATTAACTTTTTGTGTCACACATGATTCTGACCAACAACAGTTTTTTAGTTTTCTTCTGGTGTTTGCATCATTTCAGTCAGGAAGTTTGGATGGCTTATCCTCTGGACTCACTGCAAAAGAGCTAGTTCAACATGTGAAAAGTCTTCACTTTTCCCACACATCCTTCCATAGTTGAAAAGTTGTTAAATTAATTTTCTTAATATTTTTGCAAAAAAAGTTTACTTATGCAAATGTAAAACTGCCAGGAAAGTGTAAGACTATGAACACAGATACTTTGAGTGGACTTTGTTTCCGAGAGAGCTACAGGACACTGATTTCATACTGTGAAGCCCATATGTTCTTCACTGGTTCAGGGTTCAGTTCTTGATTATGGTTGAAGCAAAGGGATGTGCAGTGAGACAATAGCACAGAATTTTACGAGGTCAGGTGTTTCTTTTTTATGCTAAATAGCTTACTACTATTTCAATTTAGCACAGGTTTTATGTTTGAGCTCAGTTAAGAGACTGAATTGAAGTTCTGTTTCACAGATCTTAGGCATACGGGGTATTTAAATACACCTGTATAAAGACAGGGAAAATGAGAACCCTTGATTTTAAGCACATTCTTATATTTTACCAGATACTCCATATTTGGGAGTAAATTCACATACTGTTAGGGTCAGTGACACTTCTCTTCAGACAACAACCTACTGAGAACTAATAGATGGCAAAGACTTCAGGCTCTGGCCACTTTTGAATTCTCAGACATTTCAAATTTCAGTACTGAAAAACTTATTCTTTGTTCAAAATTTGACACAACTGTTTTAAAATTTATGAAAGTGCCCTAAGAATTTCTGTCCACTCCCGAAAACATAAGTAAATGATGCAATCCCCAGTGGATTTAAACTAATTTGGTCTGTATGAATGAGTTTTTGAGTTGATAGAAAAGCTTATAATATTAAAATTAACATTTTTCTTCCCACCTCTTCAGTATTTTGATGTTCATGATGTTTTGATGTTTCATTATGGCTCTTGCAGCACTGAAAGAAGTCTGGAAGAAGCAAGCACCTTATAGTGTGGGATATTTATGTCTCTTACTATGAGCGCTTACTAACTAACTTTTGATGGATATTACAAAATTGTCAAAATGAAGAGTTTCTATTACATGTTTATAAATAAAAAAGTTTTCATTATTTCAGCAATAAAATATTATAAAAGTGAAAACATTTTTCACACTCCCATTGTATTTTAAGGATCTTGCCATTCTCTTGCACAATTAACTTCTGACCATACAAACACCATTATGTTCCACATGGCAACAGCAGCAGTTTTAAAGCTGCATGTTTTTGTTCAGAAGATGCTCAGTCATGATCCTTTCCAGGATTATACAGAAGAAAACAGAACTGACCAATGCACAAATAATAAAATCCCTACTGAGGAAAAAAAAGAAAAAAAGTAAAACCCCAACAACTAACAAATAAACAAATGGTTCTTTGTGAAAGGCAAAGCAAGATATGGAATTTAATTGAAGAATTAATTAATACAAGTCTGAAAAACAAATATAAATTTAAAGCAGGACTCCTAATTCAAACAGAATTTGTACCCTAAAACTGAAGAGAAGATTCTGTAGGAACTGGGCAGTTTATCTCTGTAGGAGCTGGTCATGCCTTACAGTGAAAGCAAGCCATATAAAAGTCTGAGGGGAACTCAGTAGGTTATAGCCATTGCTACAATCAGCCTAGCCAAGACCCATGAGTGGCTCATTCAGGCTATTTCATATCCACAGATAAGCTCTGATGCTCCCAGTCATTACTCCAAATGCTCCTCCTTTTTTTTTTTTTTTTCTCACATGATTATGTAAATAGTTCTGTTCACAGGAGTTCAGTCAAATAAGCAAAACACCCACCACACTGAAGCCCAAAACTTCATTTCATCCTTCATCCTTTCACTGAGGATGCTGTTACAGTACCCCATAACACCCCATGTATGCTCACATTTTTTGTAATGGTTTGAGAACTTTTCTCTGGTTTGCCATTGAAACTGGAAATTATTCTAGCTACTCAATATCAGCCGGTCCACAACATGTGTAGATTTAATGTTGCTCATTCTTGGCCAAAAATGCATGTGTGTCCCTCATTACAAGTCTTTCTCCTCTGTGTTTCTTTTCTGCTTGTACCACTGCTGGTTTTTTGTTTATTTGTTTGTTTGTTTGTTTCTTTTCTGATTTTGCCAATAATTGGCTGCCACAAGAAAAGCCTATGCATAAGGATAGCAAAAGAGCTAATCCCTGTCTTGGCATAGAAGTCTGTTGACCAGTCTGGAATGATAGGATTGCATTCCTGTTGCCATGCAATTTCATTGTCGTGTTTCTTAACAGCCAGTTATAGAGCATCATAAAAATTCAGTTCAATGAATTTCACTAAAATGCATTATAAAGGAGTCAATAATAACACAAACTCTAAGTATTTATTTGATTTTTACTGGAAGGAAACAGGAAAATACATTTACAGAAGCCTGAGTGTAAAGGAGATTTTCATGTCTCATCAATTCTGTAGAGATAATATGTAAATTTCCCCTCATGTGGAAAAAAATCTGAACAACAGACATCACTTTGTCACTTCAGTCTATCTACATTAATTATTCTTACAATGATTTTTTGACCATCATATCTCAGTTTATTCCAAATGTTTAGAATGTAGATAGAATTTTTGTTTACATTAAACTTGAAATATTGGGAAGTCCTCTTGCAGTTCTTACTGCCAAAACTACAAGTTTTTGCTCATAGAAGTGCACAGAGCACCTTTATCATGATCAAATATTGGACTAAGGTATCTAAGGCAGAAAGCAGGTGCATCTTCAACTTAAATGATGCAATAAACGTTCAAACTCACAGAAGAACTAAATCAATGCCTTCAGCAATTTATGTCTTTTGCATTGTGGAATCCACTGGCAAGCTGAGTAAGGATGAATGAATTTAAAAGGAGGATGAACCATTTCAGAGCCAATTCAAAATAAGGCATGACAATCTCTCCTATGTCCTCTCTCATCTCTGGATTCACAAGCACTAGGTTTCCATGGGAGACAGGAACATAAAATAGTCCTTCCTTACAGATCATATCAGGAAGACAGGAAGGTAGCCATTTCTCCTAAATTAGTAGTCAGCAGGTCACCTAGGCTGCGTATCTAATACATGCCTATGAGCTATGTTATTCTAAAATACTTCTTGGCCTAATCAGCTAACTTTTTTTTGTTTTCTTTAGGAAGAAATAAATCATAGAATCATAGAATTGATTGGGTTGGAAAAGACCTCAGAGGTCATCAAGTCCAACCCTTGGTCCAACTCCAAGGACGGTGAATCCACCACCTCTCTGGGCAGGCCATTCCAATGCCTGATTACTCTCTCTGTAAAGAATTTTTTTCTAATATCCAACTTAAATTTCCCCTGGCAGAGCTTAAGCCCATGCCCCCTTGTCCTATTGCTGACTGCCTGGGAGAAGAGACCAACCCCCACCTGGCTGTAACCTCCCTTCAGGTAGCTATAGAGAGTGAGGAGGTCACCTCTAAGCCTCCTCTTCTCCAGACTAAACAACCCCAGCTCCCTCAGCCTCTCCCCATAGCACTTGTGTTCTAGTCCCTTCACCAGCCTTGTTGCTCTTCTCTGGACCCTTGAGGGACTGAAAAATAGAGAAATCCAGGAAATGTTGGGTATTTGTAGTTTTATTTACAGAGCCTGAACTGATCTCCTTTCCTATATCCTTTAAATAAAAGACTGTAGAATTAGGAACACTGCCGCATTTTCTTTCTTCACAGATGGGAATATTTACTGCTAATCTCAGGCAATGTTTTAATTTGGAAGGAATGAGCAATTCAAATATCACAATATTGATTAAAGCATTTACCTGGTTGATAGCAGATACAAACACAAATGCCTCAGCTGGAACTCAGAACTCATTCTGCTGTATGTCAGGTGAATTATCAATCTCTAGGACACCGGACGATGGACAAGAGAAAGGCTCAGGGTTCAATTCAGAAGATGCAACTTGATGCCCAGTGGTTTGCATTCTCCAGGTACAACAGCTGAACAAACACATGCTGTATGAATGCCCAGAGAACACAAATAAGACTTCTCTATTGTGAGCTTTAAGTGTCTCAAGGCATGCCTCAAGCAGACCGGAAGATATATCTCCACAGAGACACTACATGTATCCAGTTTTAGAGTATGCAAGAAGGCCAACATTTTGGCTTTATTATCCATGGGTATAAGTAGACAACTGTTCACCTTGAAATGTAGATCACAGCTATCAAAATAAGTGGAAATATTCCTATTGATTTCAACAATTCATGTGGAATTTCAAGTGTTTTGGAGCAGTTCTACCTCTAGTATATTCATAACAGTAACGCCAAAATAGTTTTAATAATGATCATCAGGTTTTTTTGAGGAAAAATCAAAAAGATAAACCATCATGTATTATCTTTTGGATATTACTGTTGATTTGGGTCAGATGGCAAGACACATTTACATTTCCCTATGACTGATATGTTCCATTCAGTTGAAAAGGAAAAAGGTTATGTTTACTTTAAAAAAAACCAACGCACCTAACATTAATAGTCACAACTTTGATGCTGAGCTTATTATATCATAGATTTCTTACTAATTTGAATTAGAGAAGGGACTGCAGTAAGTATGCCTTCTAACTCTAATGACAAATAATAATGTGCTTCCTCTTAGCTCAATTAATATGAGCTTTTATTTTTTTTAATTAAAAGGATTACTAAAGTGCCTTTTTGAAATCATTACCCTGATTAGCATACCATTAGTTCACACACATCGTGAAATTAAAATAAGCATAAATGCTTGGTCAAAATAAAAGCCTACATTTATCCATAATAATGAAAGAAGTAATTGGCAGCTGCAGCAGTGAAGTTTATTTGCTAAATGCATAGATTATAAAACTCACAAGACTATACTTACTTTGTCTGCAATACCCTTGTAGTCTTTTGTCATGCAAAAAAAATCACTCAGAAAATTCTTATGCATATCAGAAATCAAATTTTCCAGCCTTTAATCTTGAAGATTTTGATGTGCTTTTTGTTACATGAGGTGGACAATACTTAGAGTAATGAGGCACTGACCTCCATGTGAAAGCTGAATGTGCTGCTATAAAAACAAATTTAAGTGGTAAAATGTGAGCTAGAAAGGAAGTGAAATTAGTGTCTGTGGAGATAAAATTAATAACATCAAAACGTCACCAAGTTGATTCCCCTTCTTAATAAAACTGAAAATGGCTAATCCGATTTGTTTACTTTCTTTCCCATAACTAAATGCCTGCTTTTCAGTAATGTATGATTTATTGTGCATTTAAACGTACAAACTCTGTGAACCACTAGAGATGTTCCAGGGTCTGTTTGATCATAGTTGTTATACAATGTTTCAAACAGGAACCTGGATTTATTTCTTTTAAATATATCTTTTACTCTTGGTGAAATGCGATGCCTATTTTTCTCCTCCTGACTAACTAATTACCCTTTTTAATTTTGTCAGCAGATCAACTTAATAACAGGCTTAGCTTTTGGTCAAACCAAGGGTGTGGTTCAACGGTGCCTCTTCAATGGTGCTCAGTTTGGTACATGGGAATAATAAGTATCTTAAGCATGCTTTTACAAGAAAAATAATTTCAATAGGTAATTAAGAAAGCCTGAACATTTGCATGAAAACAAAGAAGGCTGAATTTTATCTCTCAGAAGAAACAAACAGCGTGTGCCTAACAGATGAACAGGGTCCATCTCATGCTTTATTTTGATGAAACTAGAGGAAGTAATGACAAGAGAAACATTTGAATATGTCCTTTGCATTGTTTTCACTGAATTATGAAAATATTGATGAGTACATGCTAAGCCTGTTCTCAGAACCTTGTCTTAAGTAATGTGATTTATTTCACTGAACCACATGGGATGGGGTAGATGCTAGTGGTCATCTAGTTCAAATTCATGCCCAAAGCAAGTCCATTTAGGGTTGCTCAGGAACTTGTCCACTCTAATTCAGGAACTCTTTAAGGGAGTGTATGCCATGACCTTAGTCATATAAGTTAATATTTTGGGGTTTGAAGAGTGGGATTCACTTATTGGGAATCCATTATCTCTTCACTGCTCATAAGGTTACCCCAGGTTACTGGTTCAAATGGAGTGGCTGTACCATCAAAAACTAAAGTCAATTAGGATATGCCTTAAGCAACTAGAAGTACACAGAGACAATTTTTTTTTCCTAGGATGCAAATCTTTTATTTTAAAATAAATCACCTTTATGAAATCATCATCAATTATGAAATCTGAAACAAACATTTTCACAGAGGCACTAATAAAACAGTCATGGTAATTCCCGAATTACTCCAACTGCCTTAAAAAACATGGAGTTGGAAGTAATATGTTGTCTCTATGGAACAACCCACTTGGATGCTGATCATATAAAGTCATACAAAATGATCATGGAGGAGGTCCAATCATGTCTGACCACCTAGTCACTGCAAATTTCATCTTTAGCTACCTCTTTCACAAAACCTTAACTGCTGCAGTTTACCCACATATTGATCACCTGGGTTTCCATCACTTTTCTTAGGAAATACCATTGGGAAGATTTGCTTTTGAACACAGGTCCTCTCTTGTTTCTTCCAACTACAACCCTCACATGAAAGTATAGTTCAAAAATGTCAAAATAATATCTGGTAAGGTGATGGTAAAAATAATGGTAAATAACTTTCTCCTGAGGGCTGATACATCTTCCTTCACAGTTAATGATTAAAGTCTCATTGACTTTCATCATCAAAATTAAATGTTTAGTCATAAATTAGCCTTCTAATTACTCCTCATTATTCAGTCATTTCAGCCCCTTAATCATGAACTGTTTCCAGCCCCTTCCATGAACAGCTGCCAGATTGATTAAGGCTCTTTTGTTGTTGTTTGATTCCCTCACTGGTTATTGACAGGAACAGTCTATACACAGTATTTCAGATGCAAAGTGCTACCGAGAGAAACCCACAGGAACCTTATCAAGGACATGACACTTCTGTATACAGAGCTTTCAATCATGTTTTCTGAAGTGTCACACTGCAAGCTACTGCTCAATCTAATTTACTGATAATGACTTTTGGTCAGTACTGTGGCATCTAGATTTCTTTGTGTCTCTTACCTAGTTTAGAGGGTTTCTGGCTTTTTTTGACAGGTATTATTATCTGTTTTTCCAAACTGAAAACTCCAATTTAGGAGGCAGTTGAGGAGCTGCACACATAAGCATAGATAACATTAATTCATAGAATGGGTTGGGTTGGAAGGGACCTTACCAATCATCCAGTTCCAACTCCCACACCATGGGCTGGAACAACCTCCACTAGATCAGGTCACATCCAACCTGGCCCTGAACATTTCCAGACATGGGGAAAGGAAAGGGAACTCATCTCAGCATGAACTTCAAGCAAATGCCACCACACCAGTGTCACACACTTATTAAAGATTCGTAAAATTTGTCATGATTCAGCCTTTCTGGCCACTTCCGGGTTTGGACGAATGTGTTTGTAATGGAGGCAAATAGTTGATTTATTATTTTTATTCATTTTTTTTTTCATGGTGTTACCACATTGTCTGCTTGGAGGTCATATGATTTAAGTTAGAAATACAAACTAAAATTAAATCTGGAGGTCTAGGAGTCTGCTTAAGCTCTTTTCCCCTCACTAGCACATATTTTGTTTTTCAAGATCTGACAGTGCTTTTAATTCATGTCATATTTATTTTATTAGCTTGTTGGAAAGGAAGTAAATGCTAATTTACTGGATTTTTCCCCTCTTCATTTTGCACTAAAGGCACAATCTCCTTCAAAATGTCAATGAACGTGTCCTTATAACAATAAAAATGGTACTGTTCTGATGTCAAGAACTTTTATCGAAAACAGAAAGACATTTCTCCCTGAAATGGCAGCACCTTATCAATAACAGTGAACCTACGCCACAGGTTAGAGCAGCAAGTTAAGAATATACTTTCTAATTAAAACCACGGGTGAAATTTAGATCAGCAAAATGCTATTATCTGAACCAAAGCTCTTTCAGGACATCTGGGTTATTTCCTGCTCTTACAGAGGCTGGCACACGGTCATAAGTGACCACATGTAGTCAGAACCTCATTTTCAGTCTCATCTGAAAGACATCACCTCCAGCAGTAGAACAGCCAAAGCACATGCTGGGGCACAAATTGAGAGACAGTCTATTCATGGAAACGTTGATGGTACCTATCATAGCACCTTGCTGTTTGTTGGGTGCCTCTTCCAGCATGACCCTGATTATGCAGTTGCAGGTAAATAATTTATGTTCTGTATTGGATTTCTGGGCCTGCAGCAGCTGCTGACTGTTCTTTTAAAATAGCACCTCTTTCTTAAACCCTTTGCTCTGTAAGTTCTCTGTATGGTGCTGAATGAAAATAGGAATCTGATCATCACGAAGATCTTTAAATGAACTCCTGATGTGTAAAGGCATTTTATAAACTATTCTGCAGTCATAAAAATATGGCCAGAATTGCATGGTCTTGCTATTACATAATCATTCAATTGCAAGCTGTCTTTAATAGATAATCCATATTCCCATTCTTCCAGTAGATTCCACATCCACTGGCAATCAAACAGTTAAAAATAAAAATTAAATCTAGATTTTTTTTTCAGTCATCATAGTCCTGTATATTCCTGATTCCAGGCTATGGCTGTGCCAGTAGCCTGGTTACTTGACAAGTCATATGTTTCATATGGTGATGTTTAATTAGAGTTATTCAAGCTATTAGTTATTTGCACTGGAAGGGAAACAGATTAGAAAAAAAAAAAAAAAAAAAAAATTGCATGCAGTCCCCAAGGCAGGTTGAAAGGATTGAATGAAGCACATATTTTTCCTAACGTATTCCTGTGCTTCTGTGAATTTGATGCAGTTGTCAAACAATGTCACTTTGACACATGGTAGCACCAGTTAATCAGATTACAATGAAAAACAATAAAATGGGAATTGAGCGGGGTCATTTTTGACCCACTCTGTCGTTCACCCTGGGGATCTTCCCAAGGTGTCTGATGACAGGGCAGCCAGAGGGCCGCGTCCTTGAATAACTCAGCAGCTGCATCTAGTCTGCGCTCCTTCCGCTGCAGTTTTTTCCATTCAAATCTCATGTCTGCTGTATATTTGTCCTTTCCTGCCATTTTCCTTTTGTTAACCTTACAGAGGAGCAAAACCAGAGATTTGAAAGTGCAAAAAACATAGAATCATGGAATAATGGAATATCCTGAATTAAAAGGGACACACAAGGATCATCAAAGTCCAACTCCAAGTTCTGCACGGGACAGCCCCAAGAATCACACGATGTGCCTGAGTGCATTGTCCAAACACTTCTTGAACTGTGACGGGCTTGGTCCTGTGACCACTTCCCTGGGAGCCTCTTCCAGCGCCCAGCCACCTTCTGGGTGAAGACCCTTTTCCTAATATCCAATCTAAACCTTCCCTGGCACAACTTCATGCAGTTCCTCTGGGTCCTCACTGGTCACCAGAAAGAAGACATCAGTGCCTGCCCCTCCATTTCCCATTGTGAGGAAGCTGTAAGGCTGCGGTGAGTTCTGACCTCAGTGTCCTTTTCTTCAGGCTGAATAAACAAAGAGACCTCAGCTGACTTTCATACAGCTGCCCTTAGACCCTTCACCATCTTTGTAACTTTCCTCCCTCATAACCTCTCCTGTCTCCGTCATTCTCATTACTGGGAAAATGCAAGAGGGTTTCATTTGCCTTAATAACAGGCCACCAGTCTTTAGGTTATTGGACAAAATTCAATATGCCTTTGGTGCCTCTGAACTTGATCAGGGATTTGTTTTTCTCTCAGCAATACAAAGAATTGCTACGTCATTCTTTTTTGGAATGCAAGTGGGGTATTTTGTATCTTATTAAGAAATTAACTTAGGATCTTTTTAGGGTGTTAATCTAATACTCGTTTGCAAACCTGGTGCACACGCCTAGAAAAGCAGAAGCCCAAGCAGCACCGAGGCTGGATGCACAGCGGTTTCATCTGTTCCACACATGACTGTTTCAGAACTGTAACAGGATCCTCTGCCCTTGGAATGTGGTCAAGCAACTGAAACAACCACCTATTTGCAAAGCTATTAGTGGCGGACCAAGAGACGATGTGTTATGCTGGTTTTTGTATAGAATTATTGCTAAAACCAGTCTGACTCAAATTACCCCAAAGTTAACATCCCAATAGTGAAGCAAAGATTTGGCAGCTACAGTAAAGTATCCTATTTAAAAATGCTAAGCTGACACAGCTAGACCAGACATATAGTCGACCGCTTCATACTATAACAGTCCAGTCCACTTTCATATGGTAGGTTCTCCTAATATACCCCTTTCTTGGAATGTGTGTGGAGATTCCTGTCTTGTGCAGGGATGCCCCTCAAGGTCACTCCTTGATGCTGGGTGAAAGAGTTATGTCCATGGTCGTTGGTATGGATGAGTTACATGAGTCTCTGCATAATATTTTTTTTTTCTTTTTTGCTAGCTTTAATACAATTGCTTTAATAAAATTGCTTTGATATAGTGCACTATACTATATTATATTAGTAATTTTAGTTTCTATACTGTGTAGTAAATAATTCTGATTAAGATCATATTGTCTACTCATTTATGATAATAAATACCCACTTTTATGTATCAGATTTGCCATCCTTAATCCTGCAGGACCAAGTTGTACAAAGATTCAATTGCACCTCTGTAATTCCTTAGATTTAAACCATTGACAGCCTAGGGCTAAGACTGAATTTAGCCTTAACTCGTCTCCTCTCCAAGAAGGAGTTTAGAAAGCAATGGAGTCCTTTCTGCACCTTGTGACTTAACGGGAGGACTTCTCTAATAAACTTTGTCTGAAGCTCCCACTCCAGCCGTGACACTATTTTAACCTCAGGTGCAAATTGCCTAAAGAAATTTGGGATGATCCTTGAATTTCCAGTAGAGTCAAAAGTTTGCAAAAAAAGCTAAACTTGCTAAGCTCTGAATTATGTAGGATCACAGAGCTGAAAGAAGAGATTAAAAAAAATAATAAAATGAGCATGTATTGTAGTCCCCCGAAAACACTGAATTGTTCTCTCCAGTCTATGACCTCAAAGATTTATTTTCCTAGTGTGTACTAGTTAATTCAACAGTGTTCTCCCTCACCCTATTGCATTTAATTAATTATACTAAAACCAGAGAAAAGAGTTTTCTTTTTTCCCTTCTCCCTGCCACCAATGTTTCCTTTTTTCCCCATTACATAACTTTTACTACAACTCCTCTTTACGCTTTAACATCCTTAACTTCTAGATGTACTGCAAGACATGCCAGGTATCCCACCACTTCTTTTATTGTTTTTAAACACTTTCTATTTAATTCATATGGATCTTCACAGCTGATTACACAACAATTTCTTCTGCTTTGTGTGACAAGATTTTGTTAACGTTGACTCCATTAACCACATATAATAAATCCCCAAAGAGACACTTAACCACTAGATACGTCACCATAAAATATATAAAACATACACCTAAACAACTCTCTCTTACTAATCATGTGGCTGAGTAAAGAGAAGCTGAGTGGCTATTACATCAAAGCCTTATTTCCTAGATTTACACATTGACATGTCCAATTTTTTGAAGATGCTTAGCTGACTGATAATTTTCCAAAGAAAACATTGTTTGGAAATTGGTCTAATTTCTCACTTCAGTACTTTACTAAGACTTTTTCTTTAATAAATTATGTTTGTTTGTGTTTTAATTATTTTTCTATATCCTTCTGGCACATTCAGAACTTGAGTTTTGCTGTCAAAGAGCACGTCCAAGCCCCCATTGTTTCCTACACAAATATCCTGTGCTTTTCAGAAATGCAGCTCTTTCATGCATAGCATACCTGGAAGAAGCTTCAGGTGAGCCTTCTCTATTTAAAGATTTCAGAGGGAAAAATTGTTGGATACACCAGGAGAGATTTAGTAGCCTCTGGAAAGCCTAAATAGCATTTTAATTCTTGTTCAAATTGGAATACAATAAAAATTTTCAGGAGCTAGGTATTTGGTCAAGCCTCACAAATTTCTAATTTTCCCTTTCTCAGCTTATTTAATGAGAATATCTTTTTACATAACTAATGACTATCTTTCAGCTGGATTATTTTAACAATATAACATGAACTAGAGATCATTAGAGACTCTCCTTCATGGAGAGATGTCAGTTGTATCAGGACACAACAAGAGCTTGCATACGAAGTTGTGCCCAGAAGGACTTGGGGATACTGATGAATGAAAAATTGAACAGGAGCTGACAATATGTATGATCTTGCAACCCATCAAGTTGGTTGTGTCCTGGGCTGCAACCAAAGGTGCATGGCCAGTAGATCGATGGAGGTGATTCTCCCTCTCTAATCTGCTTTGATAATACTCCACCTGGAGCAGGGTGTCCGCCTCTGGAGACCCCAACAAAAGGAGGACACAAACCTGTCAGAGCAGGTACAGAGGAAGGCAGTGAAAGTGATCAGAGGGCTGGAGAAACTCGTCAATGAAGACAGGCTGAGAGAGTTGGGGATGTTCAGCCTGGAGAAGTGAGGACCCTGGAGAGGTCTTATTGTGGTCTTAAAGGGGTCTCAAAAGAAAGATGAAGAAAAAACTTTTACCAAGGCTTACAATGACAGATTGAGTTTTAAACTGGTGGAGGGATGGTTTTTATCAGACAGAAGAAGACTTTTAATGTTGAGGGTGGCAAGACACTAGAACAGGGTGCCCAGAGAAGTTGTGGATGACCTGTTGTAGGAATTGCTTAAGGGCAGGTTGGACAGGTCTTTGTGCAACTTGATGTATTAAAAGATGTCCCTGCTCATGAGAGGGTGGTTGGATTAGATTATATTTAAGGTCCTTTCCAAACTAAACAATTATATGATTCTATGACTAGTATCGTTAGTCTATTTTAAAGGCTTATACAATTATACAAAAGACACTTGATATAACTTCTTTCTGCATAGTGTTTGATTCACTTCTCCATCCTCGCTCTAGTTACCAAATATCTTTTTGTTTCTTCAGACATTTTTTACTGCCCATCCTAAAGAGCTCCAAATATCTCTTCTTCCTTCTCCAGTTATTTGCACTTACCATGTTGTTACAGAGAAAGTTTGAATGCTGTTCATTTTTTTGCTCCTAAAAAATATCCACAAATAACATAATCCTTTCCAGACGTCTTTTAAAGTGTATTTTCTTGCTGTTCTCTGACAAATAAACAAGTCCTAGTACTTGCACACCTAGTGTTTTGTGAGAATTTTTATCATGAGAAAAGGAAGAAATTTTATGTTTTGTGGTGCTTTAACATGTTATTTCCTTTCCATAATAAGTAGATTCAGGAAAAAAACAGAATAAATTAATGTATAAACCTGTCCACACACTTTCAGAAAGGAATTCAAGACATATTAAAGTGAAATGAATCCTTTGTGGCATAATTATACGGTAGTTGACCTAAGAGATTCTAGTGTTTCCTGGGAAGCTTTCATGTTTTATTATGCAAATGTACAGGAACAAGAATTGTTGACCAAATAGACTCTTTTGAAATTGCTGTCTAGTCAATGAGCACTCAGGAACTCTTCAACATGCACACAATTGTCAAAGCAGACAATAAGAGTTTCTTTGACTATTGTGCCAAGCAATATTGGTGCTCATACACATAAGTTATATATTTAATTTGCTCATTCATATGCCATATTTTCTCAGAAATTTGTTTTTATTTTCCCTAACCTAATAACTCAACCCACTTTCATCTGTTTCTTGTAAACTATCAACAGAGGAACAGCTTGATACAACTCTGTTTATATACAAACACTCTTAAGAAACTCTGACAATTCTCTTTTCTTTTTCTCAGAAAATTCAAGAAGTTTCAATGCATGTACTCCAAAAGGTCATCATTAGATGATGTTATTCTTCAACATCCCAAATTACCCAAGTACGTAGTCAAAGTACTCAGCACAAGCCAGAAGTGTCAATGACATTACTGCTTTATATGACATTACTCTCTTACATGTCATCTTAAAAGGTTCATTTGCTCCTTGCGGCAAACAGTGTAGAAAATGGGGTTAAGAATAGGGTTTTGCCATCAGACTGTGACTGTGTTCCAAAGGGTTGTCTGCTTTCTCTCAGCTGCTTCACTCTGGCTCAGAAGAAAAGGCCAAAGAGAGGAACCTTCCTCTTCATAAAAGCAACAGAAGATGCTTAGCTGGGAGACGATCTCTGGAAGGTAGAGTTCGGGAAAATACAGGAAATAATGAGGTGATAATAAGAAGGGAGAATAGGATTTTCTGACAGGACTAGGCTCCAGATAGGCTGAAATGTATGATCTTTTTCCTAGGGCTTCAGAGGGGCTTATTAATAATCCATTGAACAGATCACCCAGAGAGGTAGTGGAGTTTCCTTCTTTGGAGTTATTCAAAAACTGACTGGACACAACCCTCAGTAATGTGCTCTAGAGGTTCCTGCTTGAGCTGGACTAGACAGCTGCCAGAAACCCCTTCCAGTCTTACCCATTCTGTCATTCTGTGACTGAAAGAATTTGAGCCATATAAAAGAGTTAATTTGAAAACAGCCAATTTGAAAACAGCCTTGAAGGAAAGAGCCCACTTTTCATCATTTGTGCATGGGTGCAAACTGAAATGGAAATAAATTGTTAAAACATAGGAAAAACTTTTTTGTTGTTTTAACACAGATTGATTATTGGAACAAATTTTCCATCAAGGTTGTGGGGGCCTCCATCCTTGGAGACAAATAAAGCCTGACTGCACATGGGCCTGGGTTGAGCATGATTTGAACATGGTTTTGGACAAGATGACCTCTAGAAGTGATCTTCCCTGTCAACTACTCTGTGGTTCTGTGATTAACACATCAAACTGAGGCAAAATATTTTTCTTTGACTATTAATTTGTCCCCACCCTATTTTTCTCTATGTCAAGGATTAGCAGCTAGTTTTTGTCCCAGTAGGAGTGAGGTTTAGAGATTCACAGCTCTTTTGCAAAGAGTTATGCTGATTTATTAATATACTGTATTGAGAATATTTTTGTTAATTTCTGCTTTGTGGTTATGCATATCAGTTTCAAAGACCTGTTTTCTTATTTAATATTTTTTTCTGTCCAGTACAGCTGTACATTCTAGGGCTGTTATAGAGAACAGCAACAGATCCTTAAATGCATCAACATTATCTGGCACCTATAATTAGCTACCACAGGAAGCTAACAGCATTAGCATCACTCTAACTAATAAACCATTTTCTTACCTGAGTCCACAATGTCCATTTGCTAATGCCAGTACTGCTAATCTGACAGCCACCCTGGTGTTCTTTCAATATCTAGTGTAATAAGGCTCTTCACTGAAGCCTGCTGTGATTGTTGACATACATTATAATGCCAGCTTAATTACTAAACTACTAAAATGTACATGCTCAAATATGCTTACAACTCTGAATTGCTTCCTTTATGTGTTTCTGATAGCAACAGAAACCAAATGCTTAATAAGCATTGCCAAGAGAAAAAGAAAGGGAAATTTTAAACTTTCCTTTCAGTCACTTCCTAGCATTTGATGGGGCAATATTTTACACAATGAACTCCTATTGTGTAGCAGCTGAGGCTTTTTTTTTTTTTTCAGGATAAATCAGTGTTTCACTTAGGAATTGCTCCTACAAACCCCCTTCTTTCTCCTATGTTTCCTCATTTTAGTGCTAGATGTATCAACTCACAAATGCTGAGAGAAGAACCAGATGTTACCTGTTGTTCGTAATATTATCATTACTAAGTTAAAAACAAAGCAAAGAGCACTTTACAAGTAATGACAGGGTATTCACACGTTCCAAGGAGTTCAATTTTGATTAAGATAATCAACCAATGACATGAAAAGTGCTTACTGTTCTATGCAGCTCACTTTTTTCTAGTAGCATCATGCAATTATTGTCCTATTGGGAGGTCCAGGATGACGGATTGTTTGAAAGACAATGGGTACATTACTTGTACCTTGACACTGATGTTTTTCTAATACTCTTTTGCCTTGGAAATGTACTCCTAAGTAAGTAGATTTATAACTTTCAGGTTGAACATATATAGACATAAAATATGTAAAGACGTGGAAAAAATAAGGTCTTTGAGTGAAAAAATAGAAGTGTAGAACTTAATCATATGCCATAAATGAAGACCTGGTGTGAAGGTGTGTTAAATGAGCAAACTCCTTAATTGATGCACTGCAGCTGTCAACAACAAAGCTGACAAATGTTGCATATGGTCTTCAGCATCATGTTACAGTTCGAAGTATGAAATAATACCAATTAAGACACTGAAAAGAGTTTTGCTGATTGCCTGATGTTGTGAATTTATTAAAATAAATTTTTCCCAACACTTCGGCTTTAACTGTAAATTGTTCAATCTCTATTTTACACGACCAGAAAATTAGCTGAAGAGAAGGGAAAAAAGTCCACAAAGGACCTTGCAGAGAATTTGTCTAATCCCCACTCCACTTTTTATTTGTTGTTTTATTTTGTCATAATAACTATAATTTTTACTTTTCAATTCACAAAATGAAAACTATAAGTGCAATTCATCAATTTAGTACTTAACAACTCTGTTAGTGATCTCCTTGTTTACTAGATTCTTTCAGATGCTTTCATCTTTGCCTGCATTAAATTTGACTCCTTTCTCTCCTAACACAGCACAAAGAGTAATTTAGCTTTTTTTATCTAATAATTTTCAGTCATTTACTCATGAGTAGTCCTTAATTGCAACTGGAGTACCAATCCCATAGTACTATGAATGTTACTACTTGTAAACACTTTTTTGTAATTGTACTATCACTTTTTGGAAACCTAAGCTTTCCCGTTGTGTTTGAAGAATTTCAAAATTTAAGCACAGCATTAAATACTGCATCTCAAACTATGTAAACTCAGCAGAGACATATTTTGTAAAATAACTATAGATGAAATATAATGGCAGACTGAGTGTAATTTTGACCTCACACCTTCAGAAACAAATTTCCATTTGCTTCACTGGAAATTTTAATGAAGCAAACAAATGGCAAAGAACCAGCAGCTAACATTCAAGAGTTCACAGTCAAGCACAGGTGAATAAACCCAGAGATTAAGAAAACACACACAAAATTGCCTTTAGCACCTCTGAATGCTCAAACGTTGAAAACCATTAGTCAAGCATGTTTCTTAATAAGACATTAATAAATCTGAACACTGTAAAAACACTAAAAATCGAAATCAGCTTTCTTTCTTCCAAATACTCTCTTATTCTAAGAAGAGTAACTGAGCCTTAGACATTCATTTATTTATGGGCTTAATAAAAAAAAAAAGCATCTTGATGGCTTTGAAACAACAATTTAAGGCATGTGGTACTGCAATTTATACCTTCAGAGGGTACCATCTGGTGTTAAAAATCCAATATTGCAAACACTTCCTTCTGGCTGTTGCAAGGAAAATGATTTTGTGCAGAAAGTAATACATATGTACACAGTTTGATTAAAACCAGCCAGAGATACATCAACATAAATCTATTTCAGGAATGCTCAACAATATTTGGGGAGATGCTATTTCAAAATTTTAAGGGTTTCGTTGTGCTTTTTTGTGTTGTTCTGTATTTGGGGTTTTTTTGGGGATTTTTTAGTGATGCAACAGGAATAGAGATTGTTATTTCAAATTATAGTTGTTACACTTTGGTGAACTTACCATGATTTTGCTGGGTTTGATTTCATTTGAGAACTCCCCCTAAACCCATGACTTTGAAAAACATACTGAATTCCAAGTTTGTTTCTATTTTCTCTGTCTCTTGCCATTTCCCCTCAAACCACAATGACAGCACAACATGCAGGATGTTATTGTATGGGAGTGCTACCGACTCCACTGACAAGGAGCATACCAGGCTGCTTTGGCAGGTGCGGGTGGTTAACACAATTTGGCTGCTCAGATCACAAACTCACAGCCCTCAGACCTAACCTGGTGGCTAGTCTGCACTCACATCAAAGGGAGAAATCATACTGAGCAACGTAATTACCGAATGTTATGTTCTGAACATTCAGTGCAGGGTTGTGCTCACACATTTCTGAGACATAATTTTTGTTTCTAAGATGGGTCCATGTTTTCAAACTTGCTATGTCTGACAGCTTGCTGCATGTTGTGGTCTCTAGCAGTAGCATTGCTGTAAGCTGTTTATCTGCACCCTTCATGTAGTTGTGCTAAAGGAAATGGAGCAGCATCAGTGCACGTCCGTGTAACTGTAATAATTAGGCTTACAGTCACAGTTTGGCAGTTTAGAATGAGTTTCTGCTCAGGAAGAAAGGTATTTTTGCTCTTTGAAAATAGCTATCAACCATTACAATTGATTGGTTTCTCTGTCCTTGTCTACTTGGGAGTTTTGAAACCATCCTTGCTCTTGGTCCTAACAGAATTTTTGTACAGGAATGACACTCATCTCATTAACTATGGGTTTTGTCTACTATTTTTCTTCTGTTAGATAATGAGGACATCTAAGGTACAGTGAATATGAATAAATTATATTTTTCCACTGAGAAAGAAAGGTACTTAAAGGTTCTAGCTCAAGTGGAGGTGTCTGCAACAGTAGCCTATGATGCCACTGAATCTTTAGGTACCCAGTTTTATTTCAGCTGGTTGCCTCCCAAGATGGGTAAAACAGACAGTATTACTTTTTGTCTCTGCTATGTTCCCATTCTATTCCTGTCAATATACATGCTTATGAATGAATTTCAGCCTGTCAGCTTTGCAGAACATAAGTATCGCGAATAGGTACTGATACACGTTGGCATCATTTGTTTGTTTATCTCAAAGCATTCATAGTGCGTTTGGCCAACATGTGCATACATATCAAATTAATAGGCATCCTGCCATACATCAAACACAGATTTAATACATTGTTCCCTCTCAGCTATTCCACTCTGTTCCCCTCATTTAAATCAACTCAAGGCACAGACACATCATGGAAAGGCATGTGACCAAATGATGAGCCCAAGTTATTATTCTTACATCTGGAAGTCAAGGATCCTCTTACTCACCATCTCCCACACTTACCTTACCAAAAGAAAAGTACATAGACATGCATCAAGCTGGCTGTAAAGGATTTAAGTACATGACTCTTACTCTTCCTCATGGTCTTGCAGAAAAATTTTACTGTGAGAGTGGCTTTGATTTGGCTCCAGATATTTTTAAAAGATTTTGTGGCCATCTGGCATAACGTTAACTCAAGATTCAGGGATTATCTAAGGGGATTTAGCTAATCAGGTACAGATATATACATCTGAGTTATCACCTCTTTATAGTCCTCAGAGGGAAATGGGCCACTCCATGATAAAATTAACCTTATTTTGCTAAAACAGGTATTAAAATATCTCCATTGACTGCAGAGACCTACAAGAAGACACAAAAGAGACTAACTCAGACGCAGTCACAACTTCACGATATAAATCCCAAACCCATGTTTTCTTAGTTTTGACCTTAAGGTTCTTTGCACCTGTATTTCCCCTGTAATTTGTAGCACCATTTTTGTTCAATATGTGGTCTCTGTTCCTCTGAATTTTCAACAAATGGCACCATCATAAATAGTTTCAATGCCCTTAATCTTGACATGTCTTGAGGAACTATATGTATTTTTGGTTTTAACTGCTGTTTATTTAATTTAATTCAGCAAGAGTCATGTGTTTATTTACTTGGGTTTGTTCTTTGCTCTGGTGGTAGATAAGTTTTGTGCATTCTCCTGGATCAAAAGTCTCTTCTGCAGTCAGATTCCCTTTCAAGGAGTTGAATGTCTTGGGGTATCTTCTTTGATTATTTTCTTCCTGTAGCATTAATAGAGTGCAGCTTCAGGCGTGGTTAGTTCCCTAGCCCTTATTCTAAGACAAATACCAAATAATAATAAAACATCTTCTTATGTCACTTTTCCTCATCTCTATTAAAATGTCATCCAAAACCATATGGTTCTTCCCCCTTGCCTATCCCTCTTATTTTTTTCTCTATTATTTACCTTGTGACTAAAGACTTCATTAATTCTGGGTACATAGTGTTTACACATTGTTTTGCTTCATTATGCCGTCTGTCATGTTCTGCTGGGTGAGGCACTTGGGGACAAGAGTTTTTATCAGAATTCACTGTTCAGAAAAAGGCTGTGTTGTGCTAGTGCAATATAGAGCTTGTAAACTGTAATATACTACACATTATAAATTTACAAGATTAAAAAAAACCCCAAAAATTAGTATCAGTGTGTCTGTTGCAGGGAAGAGGAGGAAGCTGGAAAAAAGTGCAGCTCTCTTGCCTATTTTTCAGGTCATTAAGGATTTTTAAGAGCATTGTAAGTGTGATTGAATAGGTGAGGGGTACTAAATAATCCTCTTTTCTTTACTGACTTTTAACCTTTAATAATTTTGTCAAGTTTTTCCATGACATGACAACTTTCCCCATACCTTTTCAGATGCTTTTCCATTTCTATGTTTGCTCATAGATTGCATTGCTGACCTTCAAAAGTGCTAGATTACACAAGTGCATTAACAGTTCATATAAGTATGTGTTGTCATTCAGTCGTGTGAACTACTACTTCTTCAGGAAGCCATGTGTAATGACATATGTGATGGATTAATATTGCCAATTATACAGTTTAAAGAATTCTTTCCCTCTCTTTCTTTTCTTATCTCTTTTCCCTTATAAAAATGCAAAGAAGTAAAAGTTTTAGTCAGATATCATTCTTTCATCATCGAGCTAAATTTGACCCAAGGATGGCCAGAACTCCTTCGTCTGACTTTCTGAGCGAAGTATGAGTAATGATCCATGTGGAGGAAGATATTCCCACGCTCAGGTCTCCAGAAAGAAGTTTTTTAGTTTTGGGAAACAAATAATAGAATAATAGAATTGTTTGGGTTGGGAGAGGCCTTAAAAATCATGCAGTTCCAACCACAGTCCCTGCCACAGACAGGAACACCTTTCACTGGATCAGGTTACTCAGTACCCCATCCAACTTGGCCTTGAACACTCCTGGGCATGGGGAATCCACAACTTCTCTGGGCAACCTGTGCCAGTGTCTCACTACTCTCACAGTAAAGAATTTCTTCCTAACATCTAATCTAAACCTACTCTCTTTCAATTTGAATCCATTCCCCCTTATCCCTACAAAACCAGACTAAGCTTCAAAAACCTCTGTTCCCTTTTTGCCAATGAAAGGTAGTATAACCATAGGGAGATACCTCAATTCTCAATATTTTTGCTTGCACTCCTTTTACATTATAAATCCCTTTAAGCAGGAAGTAGTCATAGAATGCTTTTGTGGGAAGGGACCTTGAAGATCGTCTAGTCATTTATAGCTTTTGCACTGTGCATGTTGGGATGATAGCTCTGCAAGACCACTGGCATCATGATATTTCGAATGACGAGCAAAGAGAATACATATGTTTCAATTTTATTCTCTCTTTAAAATTTCAATAGTCTCAAGGAACAGTTAACTATTGTTTTTATTTGTTTTTTAGAGAGTATTCAGATTGATAACTGTCATACACAAATCATTATAGAAAACTAGTATGGCAGTTAATTAGCTTTGTGAACATCTCCCAAGTTTTTCATCAAAGCTATTTGCATTTTGCTCTTGCAGCCTGGATATATTATTATGAAGTGTTCAGAGATTTGGAAGCTGGGGGGGAAAAAAAAGGTAATTTGTAACCAAATGTCAGCAGGTTTAGTCCTTTTCATCATTCCTGTTTGACTGTAGCAGTAGATGGGAGGAAGGAAATCAAGGATGAGATAGAGTGTGCAGACAAGTTAGTGAAATAGTAGCCTGGAACTGATGGGACTATCCACAGCCCTCTTGACATCATTAGGATGGAGCTGAAGAAGATCTTTCAAGGAAACTGGGCGGAATCAGAACAAAATGTATGACTGTATCTACCAAGGGAGAGAACTGAAACCTGCCTTTCCCCTAGCTTAAGCAGTTTTAAATAGTACGGGAGTGTTCAAATAAAGAAATACATTGGGGCAGGAAAGGGAGAAGACCAGGATCAAAAGAAGTTGTCTAAAGCAAAAAGTCTTTCAGATAGTAGCAAGCAGTATTTGTGACTGACTACAGCAGAGAATGAAGCGCTGTCTGGGATTAGGAAATGTATAAATCAGAATGGAAACAGACCACTCGAGGAACCAGAGATAAAGATGAACAGCTAAAGAGAAATCTTTCAGGGAGAGCAGTTTTGTAGGGAACTCACAGGCTGCCTGCGCAGGTACGTTAAACAAGATCAGGGCACAGATCTAAGCACTGATACATTATTGCGTGCACCCAGGTCTGTTTTTCTTTAAGGACACAGAGGACTACCAGCATGGTCAGAGTAATGATTAATAATTTTAACAACGATCTGGAAAATAATTAGAACAATAATTTCAATAGCAGTTTTCAAATATTAAAACCAGAAAGCACCAGCCACCTATGTGGAAGAATTTGATAAATCAAATACCACTATGTTAATATATCTATATGAAGAAAGACCTACGACTAAGAAGAACATCCTTGCCAAAAAAAAAGCATTTGTGTTGTGAAAGTGAATGACTATAAATTTATTTTGCTGGTATCTAAGAAAGTAATATGGTTTCTTTCTGCGCTGCCATAACAAATGGAGCTAATACATTTCTTGGAAATATGAACAGGATTTGACACAAAGATGTTATATGGTAGGAATCAGTAATTCCGAGGGAAACTTTGCTGACCAAGCTCTTCAAATATATTTTTTTTTTTTTATTTGAACACTGAAGTCAAAATAAGCTTTTGCACAGCTACCCAGAGAATAATCAAAGTTAGAGTTATTTCACACATTGTTTTCTGTGATAAATACCCCTTGGCCAAATATCAGGGGATTTTTCAGTAAAACATGAAGATTTAGTGGTGCACTGAGGTGACAGAGTGACAGAATTCATCCTGAAAAATTCTATTACAGTGGTAGTTCTTGGTAAAATTAGATGAGAAAATGGCAGTACTTGATACATATGATGCATAGAAATAAATATGAATTTCTATCAAGTTGAAAAGCAAAGTGTTTATGGATAGTAATAGGACTCAGGACACAGAAAGACATGTACTCCTTTTTGTTTTACAAAGAGAGGAAACACCAGAACGGTTGTAACCTACCCTACTAAAAGAGAGCTGAAGCAAAAGGAAAAGCCAACAAACAGTTAAATCCTGCCTCACTTACCAGGAAACAAGATATGGAAAACTGTAGCTTGGATTTTACACTTGTTGGGAGTTAATTATTTTCTGAGGATCTGGGGTCTTAGTCTGAGAGCAGAGTTATAAGATGCTGAGTTTAAGAAAACTCAAGCATCAGAGTCTGATGAATACCATTGAAATCCTTGGCCTTAATTTCCTGGTGTCCTGTTCATTCCCATCCAGAGCTTTATAGCCTTCAGCAAAATCTTTAGGAGTCTTATTTCCCTCCTACCCTCAAGCAGAAGCAGCCCAACTACTGGCTCTGATCCCGGCACCACAACAAGCCAGGGCAGGAAGAATACACCAGAGCAGAATTTAGGCTTCATTTTGTAGAATAGTCTTCAATGGGGATTTCCCTGGTTATCCCCAAAGTTGCAGACAGCCATGGAGCAATTCCAGGTGAACATAAAAAGCAGCACACAGAAGTCCTGACATTTAGTTCCTCTGTGATTTCATTCAGGAAAGAGCTTGGCTGAACATAAAAGAAGGATACTGCAAACTTTTTTATAAGGTTATGATTTTTTTTTTATATGTCTACATTTTCCAACCCCTACTAGCAAAATGAGAACTTTTATCTCTTAGTATCTTCATAATAGATAAGCTTTACTGCTCTGTTTGATACTGTCCCCACTAGCTGAAGAACATCAATGCTGATGACTGTCAAACCGCCATTTTATTGTTAAGTATTAATGCTGGCTGTAATCCTTCTAACTTATCATAGGAATCTGGAGCCATAAATAGCATTGGATCTTTTTCTGCTACAGTGTCAGTTATACTTTTGAATTCCCTTTCCTTCCAAACTTTGCTGCTTTGGGTCAGGTAGCCTCCTCCTATACATGAGTATAGTTTAACCGAGTTGGAATTCCATCAAAACCTGTAATCAGAGAATCAGCCTGTGCATTTGGCTTTCATTCATCTGGCTACTCAGTCTGGCTTTCATTGACTCCAGTTAATTTTATGTAGGGTTTTGGCATTGGCACAATTAAGCATTTACACCTCGCTCTCTTGAAGTTTCTGCTGATTTCTCAAAGCTTTAATTGTCTAACTTCTGGATTGTGATAAGTAGATAGAGTATTCTATGCTTAGCATCTCTACAGATGTTATGACCTCAGTAGTGTGAGATCAGACAATTCAGTATTTAAACAGATTTCGCTAGTCAGTTGCCCAATAAATGTATGGATTTACATTCATGCTGAACGATGGCCTATAAATGCAGAATTACCTTTATGTATAACATAAAATATTAGACAAACATAAAATTCTTTATTCATAACTTTAAGAATGGAAATCTTTGTGATAAAAATAAGAGAAAGAAAGGGGATTATGCATTTCAAAAAGCTTTGAAATAACCTAGAATGTGTTAGATATCACCCAGTTAAGGCTGATTCCATGTACTAAGCAGACATCCAAGGGCATCAGTGTAGCAATTCCGCCAGGTTATATAACAGTTTCTACACAAAACGGAAACTCAGCCCTGGATAAACCAAACCACTCTCTACTTTTCTGGACTTCTCCTTGGAATCACATCAAAGCAAACTCTTCTTTTGCCACCCTTTGGATGGGAGGAGCAAAGTACTGGTGGATTTTTTTGTTTTGTTTTGTTTAACTGCATGCAATCTGTTCCTTTTATACGACCCTTCTTTGGAAACATCCATTTTATTAAATAAGTTGGAAGCTAATTGCAGTCATTATAATCTCCTCAGATTCTTAATGGTTTAATTTACATTTGTGCATGCAGCTGTTGGGAGTGACTGAATAAGTACAAGCCCACATGGCCTTACACAGCATTCTCCTGATTAAGAACTGATGTTTCCTAAAGTAACAATAATGGATGAAGTTGGGGGCATCTACAGAGAAAAGGCCATATGCCTGAGATGCAGGCAATGCTCAGAAGACACCAGAAAGGTTTCTAAAGTAATGAAGAAAGAGCTTTACTGTCTTGTAATTACTTAAGAGAGATGAAAATAAACCCATGTTACTGAAGCAAGTCAGTCACTCGTGAGACTAAGTAGGTGTAGCAGACATGCCCTTTTTGCTTCTGCTGTTTAATAGGAAGGAGAAAAAAAAAAAAGTCCTTTACACAGTCAGAAGCAGAGAAAAGATAAAAGAAAAAGCAGCAAACAGCATGTGTAGTGTAATTAGGAAAAGTTCACATTGTGCAGACAGTAAGCCAATTCTACCCTTAGTGACAGCCATGAAACTCCTCTGGGGGTAGCCAACAGTAAATTTTTAATGCCTCCAGCCTGTACCTCCTGTCTCAGGCTGCAGTACTGCTAAGTCATGGCAACTTCTTACAAAACATTTTTGTCTTCTAAATGAAAATGGACCCTGCATTCTGGAGTCTGTTTTCTGCTCTCTCCTTTTATATAAGATCCTGCCTTCTATTGGAAATCTCTACAAATTTCTCTGCTTTTTCACCCCCTTGAGATATCTAAAGATTAATTAAAATGGATTTAGTAGTATTGTCTTAAATAATTTGAAGCCTAATAACTACTGAAACAAAAATCGGTTAAGCAATCGATGGCCTTTAACAACTGTAGGTTCTCTTCCATTGCAAAACTTTGGATCAAAATACGTGCTTGACTTTTTCTTGTCTTCTCATTGTTGCTTTAAAGCCTTTATTATTCTGGTTCAGATATTCTTCTAATTTAAATTGATGGGATATCCTACAGTGTCCCTGGGTGTTCTCCTTGCAGAATATACTTCTTTCTGACTCTATTGTTACTTTTATTTTGTTTATGACAGTGAAAATAAGATGGTCAAACAGCCAAAAAGACACTGAACTATAAGGCTTGGTGTCTTGGTTTAATCCCAGTTGGCAACTCAGCCCCACACAGTCTCTCACTGCCCCCCACCCCAGTTGATGGGGGAGAGAATCAAAAAGGTAAAGCTGAGAAAATTCATATGTTGAGATAAAGACAGTTTAACAGGGAAAGCAAAAGCCACGCACAAAAGCAAAGCTAAACAAGAATTAATTCACCACTTCCCATGGGCAGGCAGGTGCTCAATCTCCAGGAGAGCAGGGCTCTACCACGTGTAACGGTAACTTGAGAAGACAAGCGCCATCACTCTAAATGTCCCCCCTTTCCTTTTTCTCCCCCCAGTTTTATATGATGACCATGGCACCATATCGTCTGAGATATCCCTTTGGTCATTTGGTCGCAGCTGTCCCAGCTGTGTCCGTCTCCTTGTGCACCTTCAGCCTTCTCACTGGAGAGGTGAGGAGCAGAAAAGGCCTTGGCTCTGTGTGAGCACTGCTCAACAGGAATGAAACAATCTCAGTGCTATCAACACGGTTTCCAGCACAAATCCAAAACACAGAACCATACCAGCTGCTCTGAAGAAAATTGACTCTAGCCCAGCAAAACCTGACACACTCTGAAAAAAACTTTACACGTCTATGCATTTTCTTAGGAGCATAAATAATCCTAGTTGAGGCAAAGTGATGCAAAGAATTGAAATGTTCCTCATCCACTGGCCAGATTAGCTCAAAGCTGTTTCTTCACTTGCATGCCAGGCTCATTACCCCTTCTTTCTTCCCGTATCACCTTTATTTTTATCAGTAGCTTTCAAGACCCATCCCTTGTTCAAAGGCCTTGATTTCTGAAATACATTGTACTCTATCAGTGCACTAACACTCTCTTCTGATAACACAGTTTCAGGTACTATTTTGGCTAAGTCTCTTTCACTTCTACTTCTTTCCTTGGCTGTCTTTCAAAGTGAGTTCCTTTTTTTCTTTTTTCTTTTTTTTTCCATTTCCATTGGTTTCATAACTTCACCAACTTCTCTTTTTCAACAGGCATACAGTTCTGGTATCATTTGTGTTAGCCCTCTGTCCTCCCTTCCGATGTTGTCATTACCTCCGTTTCTTTCTTTTCCACTCCTTCACTTTCATATCATCGCCAAAATACATCTATTCCAGCTGTAAAGTCTTGGGCATTTTCAGCCATGAAATCTGTGCTAGAACTGTGAGATCTGTCAACATCATGTTCCTATAAATTTATCAAAAGCCTGACCTGGTTTGGTATGTCTTTCATCCTGAAATTCCTTTATCATTAGCTACGTTCTCTTCTATGTTTACTACTAAAATTACTCTGGCTTGTAATTGTCAAAACGCCCTGTAAATGTATAACAAGCCTCTACTTGTAAATGTGAAGTCAATGCAAAGAACCAATGGGAAGGAAAGGTAGCTCCATACGGCATGAGAGTGAGTGCTGATAAGCAGCCATCAAATTACTTCTGCTTAGTGGGTGACACTTAAAATCCTCCAGGAATTGTCTCTATACAATTCCACTTCCTTCTCCATTCTTTGATCTCCTCACTTCCTTTTATCATGATACTAATTGTGGGATTAGATGCTGATGGCAATATTTAACTCCCATTAAAATCAGGATCTTGGTGGTGAATTCCTACATTTCTATTCAGTTTTAAACTTCACCCAGTCCCGTATTCAGGAGAGCTTTAAGGTTCTATAGGACTCCATAGAATCATAACAACATATGTACTTACTATGACTCGTATGTTAATTAAACATTCCCAGCTCAATGAATGAATTCTGTATAATCTCTCTAGGTAACTGAGCTCTGCATCCTTAATTGCTGTGTCAAAGGTCAAGCAGATGATAACATATTTGCTCTAGCGGAAATAAAGAGTTTACTCCTTATTCGTAGCATTCAGCTTCTCCTCATATACAAGTGTAAAAATCTTGACAGTATTAAAACAGTATAATTAGATAATTGTTGCATTTGCCTCAGATTAAATAAAATCCTAAATAATTTCAGTTTCTGTCCCTGCTAATTAGCACGTTTTTTGTGTGTTTCATTTAAACATAATGCTAGGACCAATTCAGTACTTTCACCTCAGGGACTCCATTTGTTATTACTGGTTCCTTAGAGACCTAAAGCAATTAAAATGAAATTGAATTTATAGCTTAATCCATCCCTGAGAAGTACAAGAAAAAATTGTTGGAGCTTTCCAGAGGTTTTCTTTTTTAGAACAGTCCTGTTCACTGAGTCAAATAAAGCTGTGCCTACTTGTACCAGCCGTAAATTCACCCCTCTCGGCATAAATAAGTAATTATTTTTCTTTCTTATCATCAACTTTGCATAAATCAGCCTACCAATACTTTTTTACATACTGACTTTGAAGAGTACAATGAAAGTATTATACTGTGTATGTGCATACTCATTCTATTCATGTTTAAAGTGGATCTACACTAAATATGTAGATTTTAAAATGGGCTATTTTTCTTCCTCTCTTTGTTTACACTCAATGAAATTACAAAAAAGGATGATATTCACATGAAATATCATGTTGTCAGCCATCTTGGTCCTCCTGTACAATCAATACAGAATAACTAAACAAATTAAGACATAATTAATCTGGTCTCATTTAGATGCAAATATCAGCAGTGGAACAGGCTGCCCAGGGAAGTGGTTGTGTATTCATGGAGGTATTTAGAAGATATGTAGATGTGGCACTTGGGGAACATGGTTTAGTGGTGGACTTGGCAGTGTTGAGTTAATGGTTGGACTTGGTTGTCTTAAAGGTCTTTTTGAACCCAAAAAATTCTATTTCTATTCTATGACTCATGACCTAGTGGAAATGGCTGCCTGGTATCTCTAGATCTCCTGCTTATGTCTGTTTGGGGCAAAATGAATGCTATTCATAAACTTTCAGACTCCAGTAAAGGGAAGTAGAGATGTTATTTTTCTACTTGTTCTAATTGTAGCTTCCATCCAAGAAACATATTAAAATAAACAATGTAGTTTGTCTCTGTTATGCAGTCTCGTGGTCAGAACTGAAATAAAGATGTATTTGTGTGTGACTGTCCCACTCTAAGAGGATCCTACTCTTTTTTAATAGACTGATTTATATCCATGTAGGTACTAAAAATGTTTTTACAGGAAAGCTTATGCTGTTTGAGGTGACACGTACCCTTCAGAGGGAATTACTGAAATAGTATCAAATTAGAGGTAAAAAAATGGAAGTTGATCACAATTAATTGTAGATGAAAATTTAAGCAATGCAGGAAAATGGTATAGAATATGAATAATATATCCGAAAAGTCTATAATGAATCATGTGATTAAGAATAAAATGTCCATCTTTTAATTATGACAGGAGAAAAATGTTTTCTAGAAGTGACCTGGGTTCATTGCTAGCTGAGGAGGATAAGACAATGAGAAGGCAGAAACATTCTTCTCATTGTGCATTTGACAATTAATATATTTGGCAGGAGGGTGGATAAGGATTTCACGCAAGTTGAATCATAGAATTTTCTTCCAGTCTTAGTTAAAAATAACGCTAAAAGATAACTACTCATATTATACACTGTAAACTTAGCTTTACACATAATCAAAACATAATAATTTTTAAAAATAATTTGGAACTTTAATGATGATTTATTGAAGTGAATTGAAAGAAAAGCCACTTTCTATATACTTTTAAAATATCAGGTGGGATGATTAGAGCAATTAGAGGCTGACTAACTTAAAATGTTTTCTAAAAAAAGTCACTGGAACAGAAATCTTGTCTAGGCAAAGTCGGTCTGCATAATATGTTAGAAATAAGTCATTGAGCAAACTTCACAGGGCTTTTCAAAATGTGACTTATAAAGGCAGTTACAATAATATATTTAGATTTCAATGACAGATTTAAGTAAGATATCCATTTGTATGAGCATAATGACATTAAGCAGATAAAAGGGTACTTAGAAGACCATTAGTGGTTAACCAGAAGAACTCTGGATTAGATGTGTTCCCCTGTGTGAGCTGACAGAACATAGTCTACACTGTGATCATGGTAACATGCATGAACTTTCTTCTTCACACAAAGCTTCACTTACTTTGCTATGCACAAATATAGAGACTACCCACATGAAAATCACAGTGCATGTTCTCTGAACACTGGATGGGTCTTCTGAGAATTTACAAACATGAATTTAATTAGCTTGTAAATTAAAATTATTTTTAACCAGGTCTTTAAAGAGACATTTCCCCATGTCAGACAATTTTGTCCTTGATAGCCTTAGACTAGTTTGGTGGAGCAAATAATCATAAACAAGGTCTCTGAGGATTATATACTTTAAAAATAAACTAGTTAGATTAAGTTGGTTTTTTCCTCTTAGATTCTTTGCTACTGAATTCCTCCTTTGATAAAGCTTAATTTTTTTTTCTTTTTCAACAAAACTAAAGGAGGTGGATTTCTCTGAAAATGTCTGTTCTTCCCCATTATTCTCAGTATATTGAAAGCATTGGCAATAAAGAAGACTGCTTTCTTGATTTAAGATGCTTTGACATTTTCCTCTGCTGTTTAAAATCAGCAGTCTCCATGTTCTCTAAAGCAAGTTGATTTTAATCCTGCTGGTTGTATTTGAAAGTAAAAGGTAGCTTTTCTAGAAGCTACTTCTGTTCATGCTCTCAGTCAGCATAATGGATAATTGCTACTGTTTCCACCAGACCAAAGCCTCAAAAGCCACTTATGCTTGCTTGCTATATATATAAATTATAACACCCAATCTAAAGAAAGTCCTGTGTGAGATTTTTACTAGTCTCCAAATATATTGTTAATGCTCCTGAAGTCATAAAAAGTTGAGCTCCTTGGAAAAAATATAACTAATTCCTTTCTCACGAGACAGCCACAGGTATTTATTTCAAAGTGGCAGATAATTTAACTGCTGGAGCACCTACGTTTTTTCTACTCAAATGCCTCCCTCATATCCCTTGCTTGTAGCTGCCTTTCCACAATTTAGTTCTATTTCCAAATCTTATTCAGATTGTAAGATAATTAATGTGGTGTCCCATTAATGCCAGGAAAACAGGAATTCTGTTTGCTATCTGATCACTTTGTCCCTGGTATACACAATTTCAGCATGTCCTGTGCAGTTGAGATAGTCCCCTGAACAGCATTAACATTTTGTTAAAGTTCCGTGATTAAAATCAAGGTTCTGCACGAATTTCATTGGCCATAAATCTCACACTGTTAGTCCAGGACAGTCTCTACAGACAATATCCTGCCAAGTGTCACATACCTAACATTATTGCAGCTTTAAATTGTTACAAAGAAGACTGTTTACTAATTTTGTGTTTTCACCTGTTTGACTCCCACACAGGCTGGGTCAGTGTAAAACCTGTCCCACGAGCTGTCGCATGGACACCTTAAAGCAGATATGCTCTGTCACAGATTCCTCGACCAGAAATTCTTTGATCAGATAAAATGGGTAGATTTCTTCTGACCTCCAAGAAGAGGGAAATCCATTTTTTTCTAGTGGATCAAACAAGAGAATCAGTTTTACTGAATTGTAATTATTTTGCCAATTCTGTTTTCAGTTGTGGTTCTTTTTACACTAAATCTTACTTCCATCTAGATGAATGATGCTATGGAAGATAAGCTCATTCCTTGTCAAGTCCGTGTCAAGGTGCACTAAGGGCTAGCAGGGCATGGATCACACAAGCCAAGGCCCATCCCAGCCCTCAGCAAGTGACTAGGGCAGAGGAGATGGTACCAGGTCCAACCACCTACCCAGGCATTTTCATGCTAAAGAGACAGATCCAATGCCGGGCCATGACGTCAGTCCACAGATCAAAGTCCAGGCCTACTGGATCCTGACCAGGCTTAGGCATGGTTGTGAGGTATGCGGGCACACTTCTGGTGGATACTGTCAGAGGTGATATGGGACTTATGGGACCATTTTGCAATGGATCTGATTAGGGCCCAGCAAAGGTTATTAGTACTCATTAGTGGACCTAGACCGGGTGTTGAATTATTTACCTCTATATTTGTCTTGACTACTTCCTTACTGTTTCTTCTGAATTACAGAAAGCTTCAAATGACAAATTTTCTGAAGCTGCACAAAAAATTCATTGTGAAGAGAAAAACCTTTGTCAGAAGTATCAGGCCTTAGCACTAATACATCTGAGCCCAACATACTGAGCTTGTTTAACCTGGAGAACATGGGGTTAAAGTGACCTTCAATGACAATCCTTTAGTACCAAAGAAAAGGTTTCTGAAAAGGTGAGGTCAGCTCCTGCACTAAGTTCCAGGAGAAGAGAAATACAGTTCTGACTTAAAACCGGGATGTTCTAGAGTGATATATTAAAAAAAGGAATTTTTACTGTAAGGATAGTTAATCACAGGAACAGTTTCCTAGAGGAGTTGTGTGATCTCCGTATTTGGGTATTTTCAAGTGTCAATCAGGAAAAGCTTTGAGCATCTTGGTCTAGGTAACCCTTCTTTGAGTGGGGGACTTGACTAGAGGCCTCCTAAGATGCCTTCATATGTGAGCGACATTATGATCCTATAGCGTCCACATGGAAAAATGCTAATCTTTCTCTTCACTAGATGCATAAAAATCATCACTAAAACAGTTCTAACTTCGTATTTCTTTGCTGTCTTGCCCTTACCCGTAATCTCATACTCTTTAGATACCACATCAGTTTCATACTAAATACAGGATGGTTAAAAAAAAAATTAAAATGAAGTTATGTATGGGGATACAGGAGAAAATGGGAACTACTATTAGAAGGAAAACAATGTTTACTATCTTAAACAAGTAAAGAAAACAGGTTTATGAGGAAACCAATACCTAAATAGCAAATTCCTCTAGAATAAAACCTGGCTGTCTTCCTAGTGATGTCATGGTTTTCTTTAGAAGAGCCTAATGAGAATTTTTGTGGTTTAGGAATGGTATTCCCTGATTTAGTGTTCCCACTAAAATGGAAACCATAAGCTTCTTCCCTCTCCCCCTCTGGTGAGAGAGACAAAAGGCAGAGATACTGAGGCAAGAACAATTTACTGAAAACAACGAGATAAGAAAGTGAACAGTTACAGCAACAATATTAATATTAAAGTATACAAGAAAAAATTATTTACATGCAAAAAATGCTCACCATCTGATCCACTGCCATGAGACCCCTGAGACAAGGAACAAAATGGCAGTAGACTTTCCATGAGCCACCTTTATCTTCCCAGCTGTAAGCCATGCCTCGCCCTTTCTCGGAAGTGAGAATCCCTTACTTCTGTCCTCCAGCGATGACATGCATGGTATTGAATAACAACCTAGACACATCTATAGGACTCCATGTTCCACCTCCTCACAGCTACTGCAAAAAAAATTTAACTCTATCCTTGCCTAAGATGAGGACAAAACTGAAACCCTGAACCATCATTAGTGAAATACTTTGGAGTGTTTCCACTTCATTATATGTGAAGTATCACTACCTGTCATGTCATGAGCATGGAATGTTCACAACGTTTTCTCACAAATTTGAGAATTGTGCATATGATGCTATCTACAGAGCAGAAGAGTGCCAGGAAGAACAAAACAATCCCTTCTAATATGTAATCCCTTTGCCATTACACACCTAATTACTTACTATTATGCATTTAAATTATGATTAAATGCAAATCATCTTATGCTGCTCAATCCTGATTTGTGAGGAAATACAGGTAGAGTGTCTTGTCTTTCTTTCCCAGATTTTGTTCCAGTTATTTTCCATAATCTAGTCTAAAAAATCTTTTTCTAAAGGCAAAATCACATACCAAATCCCTTCTCTGGCTCATCTCTGTCCCTCACAGTCTATTTAGCTGTTCTGGCTTATTTACATTGCAAATAATTTAGAGAGCAAAAACAGTAAGGAGAATGAGCAATCCTGCCTGGAGGGCTTGACAGTGTTCCTAGGAGTGATGCATGAGCAGGCAGCAGGTTTCTGAAGAGTGGACGGTATATCAAAGATTTCTTTTTCTGCAGTGAGACAGCACTCAGTATCAAAAGAGATATGAAAGGAGGATCATTTCCTATTTGTTCTGTTAGGCAGATGAGCCCAACCAGTGCCTCTACTCATTCTTCAAGATTAAAGGGAAATATATTAATATAAAAAGATGATAGTGTGCATTATTTCACAAAGAGCCATTTATGGGTGCATAGCATATTTTATCAGGACTTTCATGCATGGCTGTTTGTTTTGGTCACTGTACAATTTCTCAAGATTAAGAAATGGTAACATAAGCAACAACTCAGCAATTAGTTTGTGTTAGAACTATGCTTCAATATCTTCAAAATCCACATTTGATAAACCAATGTTTTAAGATTTAAGGCATTATTGAGAAGGACATGTGTCATTTGTATTATTACTTTGTGACTTTACAGAAAGTAAGATTACCTTATATTTTGAAAAGCACTAGCAACAAGCAGATTTGAGTTTTTTAAGATCGTAAGTCCATAACTTTCCATGGAAATATCATAATGGATTTTGTGCCATCTTTTTGCCATGTGCTTTAGAAAAAAATTCAGTTTTTTTTAAATTCTAGTACTGTTGATGCCATGATTTCTGAAAGAAGTATCACTATTCAATTATCTGGAATCTAGTGGACACCTTTCCCTTCTTCTCCTGATATACTTCACCATTTTGACTTATATTTGACAGTTTACAGGTTACCATACAGTTCTTATGATGTTTAACTCAAGGTGAAACGTCTTGCTGTTTACAAATTTAGGTATAAAGCCATGCTTTATTTCTAATAAATCAGTTTAGTGATCAAAACAGGAATTAACAAAGTTTTCTAGTTCACTCGTTAAGCTCACCAAGGGTTTTGTCATGTTATGACTTATTTGTGCTTATCAAAACTGAATTTCAGGTAGTCCCACAGAATCCTGGAATAGCATTGGATCCCACTTCGCTTCTAACATTAGTAAAGACTGTTTTGACCATAGAAATACAACTGGACATAAACATCTACAAAAACTCACAATATTGTAGAATCACTGATGTTGGAAAAGACCTCAAGGATCATAGAGTTGAACCATTGTCCTAACACTGCCAGGTTCAACATTAAAACATGTCCCTAAGCACCAGGTCTACATATTTTTTAAACACTTCCAGAAATGGTGATTCCGTCTCTTCCCTGGGCAGCCTATTAAAGCTACCCTCTAAGTGCTGTCATCCTAAAGCTGTATCAAAGTCTTCAAATACATTTTATGTAGATGACAATACAATGGAGTAGGCTTGATGTAAAGAAACTTTCTGCAAGAAGTAGGAGGTAGAAGCTCTGATATAATTCACTGAACAAAAGAATTACTTTTTTTCCAAACCAGATAGCTAAATTCTGATATGACAGGTAACGTTCTGCAGTTATTTTAAAAATAGCACCCATTTTCTTTGTCTGGCAGAAAAAAAAAAAAATCTATTGATTTAGCAATCAAACGTTATCAAAATTGTAATGTTACTTTTTTATTATTATTTTGAGTTAATAATCTCACATGCTAATGGCCTTCTGGAGGTTTCATGAAATACAAGAGGGGATCTCTAATTTAGATAAATTAAGGTCTAGTACAAAAAATTTTTGAGCAACTAAAAGGAGCTTTCTTGTAACTGTTTTGGTTTGGTTGGTTTATTGGGTTTTATTTCATAGTGTTTTTCAACAGGCAGAATTCAGATGATTACAGTTGTATACTATGAGGTAGCTTCTAATCTACCACGCTTCCTTTCTTCAGTTTTATATTAGCTATGACAACATTTGTCTTAAAATGAAATGATAAAATACCACAAGAAACCTAAGGGCAAATTTTCATACGTTTCATACTTGCAGTAAGTTTAGAGAATATAGGAGGAAGAAAGATCAGTTCCGATAATTGGTCTCCTTTTTATCTCAGAAACTTCATCATACTTTTGGAAATCTGACCTTAAACAAGTTTTCTATTTGAGGTTCCCCAGCAACATCAAAATCCAGTTGTTAATCAGTTATTAATTAGTTGAGTGTTTCAGCATAAAAGTCACATTCGAAATGGATTTCTTAGGAGGTTACAGACTTCCGATTTTTAATCCCTCTAATGGCACTTATCTCTTGTGAGATCCTAAATTGTTCCCTAATTTCTTTCCAATTCCCAGAATGTTAAAACCATTAATTGTCCACTCATGTGATTTCTGAGACAAATTCCATATTAGGTTTTGTGGTCCAAGTTTCCTTGGGTTTTGTAAAATTTCACCAAAAGTAGATTTGGTTCAATATCTGTAAACGCCCGTGAAAATAAAAATGGGCACATATTATTAATGGTGTGAGCTGGAGCAACTAGTACAGAAAAGCCATTTGTACCGTGATTCAACCACTGTCTGATCAGTTCACAGATAAGTGTGTTATAGATGATAAATGGGGGTACTTGGCAAGCAAAGTATGCTTCTTGCAGACCGGTTCCAAGAAGTGGTCCCTCTGGCAGCAAAGATGCGCTTGGCCATTCAACTGGTGAATTTGGAGAAGATGAACAGGACAGCGCTCCTTTCCTCCTCTTGCAGGTGGGCATTTCTGCTGCACCGGGCCTGCTGCTGCCCTTTCTGCAGGGTGCATCAGTCCCCATCACTCTGTGGCGGGAGAGAGCTGAGATCCCAGGGGTTTCTCATTCACAAATGCCACCTATTCCTAATACTCATTGGCAGGTATACAGTGCTGGAAGTGTTCAAGAGCATTTGTCTGACATGAAACAAGGCTTCAGATTACAAATAATCTCCCTTTTTTTTTTCTTTTCTTTTTTTCTGTTTGTTTTTTTTTTTTTTTAAAGAAGGTTTTATACTTGGTTTTACTTGAGTTTGTCCATGATAAATACATATATATATATGTATGGAATCATCTGGTGGTTAGTATGGAAATTAAAACCAACTAGAAGAAGCATTGAACAGAAGAATCACATAATCACAGAAAAGATGAAGTTGGCTGGAGCCTCAGGGGATCATCTAGCCCAAATTCCTTGGTCCATTCAGGGTCAAATAGAGCAGGTTGCTCAAGATAGGGAATAAAGACTGAAGAACCACGCTTAAAAGTGCAGAAATCCTCCTTTATGACTTGAGATACGACCAGCAATACTACTTGTGACATATGCTTTGGCACATGTGACATTTTGTGTTCAGTCTCAGAAGAAATCAATGTGTCCAGAATGGAAAGAATGTTCTGGGGCTCTGTCCACCTATGTTTTTTGATGGACAATAATAACAAAATAGCTATTATTAATAGATTTAACTATTAGTTTTGACACAAAACAGTCATCTCTTTATCTTTCTAGTTATGTTGTAAAGCCATGTAACCTTCCTTGTCTATGTTCTTGATAATTTAATGAACTCTGTTTTAAATTATATTTAAACCTCAGGAGGTGTGAACAGATTTAAGTCAGCTGTAATGAGAGAAAATACACTTTTCAACTTCAGAATACCAATCTTTTTTTTTCTTTATCTATGATCCACAGAGCACTGAAACCCACTGAGAAAGTGCCTTGAAGTGTGATATGCAACTGATATATTAATTAGAAACTGAACTTCAAAATATGACTCGCTGAACCCAGACAAGTCTAAACAGATCATTTGGGTATGTCTTCCCTAAGTGTGTAAGGATGCTTTCTGCTTTCATTCAAAGGAGAAAGGAAAGTTGTTAATTACACATCATTTTTTATCTGTTGTTATTAAAAACACACATCTGTTGATATGTGAAGCAATCCTGGGAGTACCATTAGACCTATGGCAGACAGCATTATTAATTTTTATCTTTCAGAAGGGTGTAATTTAGGAGGAAAAGTAATTTCTATTAATATATTCTTATATTAATTTGGTCCATCTGGAATATTTTGTGATGAATATCCATTTCCCACAGCTCAAGACATGTCACAATTGCACAATTGTTATGGTGACACCATTTCAACCCAAAAAATCTGAGCAAAAGTGAAACAAGTTTTTTCTCAAGGAAATATAATCAAATCAGAAAATGGTTTGGTTTGGAAGGGACCTTGAAGATCATCTGGTTCCAACTCCCCCTTGACCTGGGTATGGATGCCCCCCACTGGATCACGTAACTCAAAGCCCTGTCCAGCCTGGCCAGGGATGGGGCATCCACAGCTTCTGTGCACAGCCTGTCTCAGTGTCTCACCATGGTTACAGTAATGAATTACTTCTCAACGTCAAACCTAAATCTCTCTTCTTTTAGTTAAAAGAATTACCCCTTGTGCTATCACTATCTGCCCATAAAAAATGCCTGTCTCCAGCTGTCTTATAGGCACCCTACAGGTACTGGAAGGTCACCCTGGAGCCTTCTCTTCCCCAGGCTGAATAACCCAAACTCTCTCAGCCTGTTTTCATAGGACAGGTACTCCAGACCTCTGACCATTTCCATGGGTCTCCTCTGGACCTGCTCTGACTGGTCCATGTCTTCTTGCAATGGGGGCCCCAAAGCTGAACACAGCACTCCAGGTGGGGTCACATCAGAACAGAGTGGAAGGGACAATCACCTCCCTCAACCTGCCAGTCATACCTCTTTTGATGTACGCCAAGACACAGCTGGCTTTCAGGGCTGTGAGCACACACTTCTGTGTCATGTTGAGCTTCTCATCTACCAATACACAAGCCAGCTCCTCCGCTCTCCACCCAGTCTATGTCTGCACTTGGGATCACCCTGACTCATATGCACTTGGTCTTGTGCAACTTCAAAAGTTTTACATGATCCCACCTCTCAAGCCTGTCCAGGTCCCTCTGGATGGCATTCCTTCCCTCCAGTGTGTCAAATGCACCACGCAGCTTCATGTCATTGGCAAACTTGCTGAGGCTGCACTCAGTCCCTCTGACCATGTCTGTGACAAAGATGTTGAACAGTGCTGGTGCCAATCCCAGTCCCTGAGTAACGCCATTCATCACTGCTTTCTACTTGCATATTGAAGAGTTGACCACAACACTCTGACTGTGACTATCCAGCCAAGTCCTTATCCATTGAGTGGTCCATCCATCAAATCCATGCCTCTCCAGTCTAGAGACAAGAGTGTTGTGAGGGACAGTGCCAAATGCTTAGCATAAGTCCAGGTAGAAGCCCTTCTCTCATCCACCAAAACTACAACCCTGTCATAGAAGGCCACCAGATTTATCAGTCACAACTTGCCTTTAGTGGAGCCATGTTGACTGTCATCAATCACCTTTGTATTTTCCATGTACTTTAGCATAGTTTCCAGGAGAATCTGTTCCATGATCTTTCCAGGTACAGAGGTAAGACTGATTGGCCTAAAATTACTTGGGTCTTTCTTTTTTCACTTTTTAAAAATTGGAGTTACGTTACCACTTTTCCAGTCAATGGGAATTACACCGTACTGCCACAACTTCTCATGAAGTCCTTCGATGGCTTAGCCACTTCATCTGCCAGTTCCCTCAGGACCCATGAATGCACCTCTTCAGATCCCATCCTCCCATCAAGTCTCTTCCTTCCGGGGATGGCCCACATTTCCCCAAACAACTTTCTATCACCAACACACATAGAGAAACTTTGTTTGACATCCCTGACCATACCTAATTCTATCAGGGCTTTATTTTTCCTAACCTTTCCCTGGCTGATTCATTTCTGATGCTATGGATAATTTAAGAAATTTTAGAGGTAGATATTAAGAGTATGAAATGTTTTGTTCTGAATTATTGGGCTACAGATAATTTAGAGTAGATTTTCTACACATATTATATAATTTTGTATTTTATTACATCAATAGTTGTACTACACTTATTGGCTAGTACTCATAATTCCTATTTCTACATTAGAAATTAGGCCAGTTTGGAAAAAGTTGCAGCGCATTCTCCATGCTGCCACTCTGTTCCTTCATATTTCTTTGCTTTTTTTGTGTTTAGGCCCCTGATGCAGCTTGAGATGGGAGCTGCTCCAATTTAGTTCCGTGAATGTTCTATAGTCATGGCTAATGAAGGTAGACACCCATCTTGTCCCAATCCCTGGTTGCTCCTTCCCTTTCTTGTTCCTTTGTTTGTGCTGAATAGCTTATGTTGCCTTAGGAAAGAACAGAGGAGCTGCCTCTGGTAAAAACTAACACAAAAGAAAAAAGAAGTGAAGAAGTGAAGCAAACAGAAAGGTTGTTTTAGTTTTAGTTTGGTTTTTTAAAAGTAGTTTCAATGGGTTCAGTGGCTTATTTTGGTCCATAACTGATTTTAACCTTTGAATTATAGCTGTAAAACACCCATTTCAAAAGAAATAAATCATTTCATGTTGTAGGAACTTGGACTGTGTATAATATTAAATCAAGAGGTCTTGATTCTTGGGTAATAGTACCAGTCAAAAATGTTGGAGTTTTTTCTAGTATACTCCCTGTTTATTAAATGTTTGTTTTTGTTCTTTTTCTTTAGAAAGGTCTCCATAGAAGGAATTAAAAAAAAAAAAAATCACCACCTATATTTCAAGTTTCATTTTACTTTCAGACACACTGGTGTGATCCGTATGCATACTGATGCAAACAAAATCAGACTCAAGCTCTAAATCAATAATGTTGTCTATTAAATTCATTCTTCCTGTCCTCTTCCTTTGCTGTGCGTATAAAACAGACTTCAAAACATGAACCAAGAAGTCCTTGCTTTCCAGCTACTTTGTTTTATAATCTGCTGTTGCTACTCTTGTGGAAAATCTAATGCATCATAGCATACATACATAATTACAGGCAGACAGACAGACAGACAGACAGACACACACACACACACACATGTGTATATATATATATGTGTGTCTGTGCGTGCACATAATATATGTATGTATATATATATGGATGGATGTTCATGCAAGAACTTAAATGCTTTATTCCTTCTGCTCCCCCCATTTCTTCACAAAACACTGCCTGTTGTGAAACATCTGTGTATAAAATTTAAATTCATATGGTCTGTTCCAAGCATATCAAATATGATTTCTCTGGTGGTTGACAACTGTCATGCAAAAACAAAAGCAATTTTTCCCTCAACAGAATGAAAAAGACATGCATAATATCAACAAGGATTTTTCTAAAAAATGTTAAAAGATCCACAGTGATTACATTCAGTACTAGTCTCAAAGGAGGTATGGTTCTTTCTGAATCTCCATATAAAAAGGTTTTTAAAGTTTACCAACATTTTATTTGAATTATTTAGCTTAAGGAAAACTGTTACATTATTTATGTTAAGTGAAGCACATAAACAATGCCAATTTTATCCCTCAAAACTATTTTAAAAGCTAACTTGAATGCAGTTCTCAATTTAGTGCTGAGGCTTTGCCAACTCATTAGAAGCAAGACTCGGTACAAAATTTCTGACTCAGTTCTACATGAAATGCCTTGACAAGTTATCCTATGTGAAGGTGACTACTAAATATATCCCCGATCATAAAATGAGAGTACCTCAAAAATGCAGCCGTGAACGCACATATCCACAAGTACACACACTCTTTCATCAACAAGTTCTGTAGCCTGAAATAGTAGCTCAATTACATGCAAAGAATTCAATGTCATTAAACAATTTTCAACAGAGTCGGTAAATCTGAGTTTCTGTCACCACCTTTTAAACTATTTAGAAATATACCTATAATTCATGCAAACACATAAGAGATACTCTTGCCAATGAAGTATCAAATACAAACAGGATTGGGCAGCCTATTAATGAGGAAATAATTCTAGAGGCAGAAGCATATAGTTCTGTTCATTAATATCCAATGTGAATGAAAAAATTAATTGCAATTTAGAGCCTTCAGACCAAAATTTGAAAACAGGACACTTCTGTCATTTAGGACTAAATTACCACTTATGGAGGGCAGTGGAAATGTGCTAGCAACTGAATCAATAGATATTGTCTACTTCAATTTCTTTGTATGTAAAATCAGGGAATATTATTTCTGTGGTGCTGTTGTGAGGCAAGAAAGTTCCCACTGACTGATGTTGTTGCTATTTTTGTTTTACCTAATTTCCTGTTGGGCAAATTGATTGATTTCATCCCTTCAGATAGTTTCCTTAGAATTGCCTAGACAAAAGTCATGGTTGTTTCCTTAATTTACAGTCCCTAAAGACTCATCAATTGCCCTTGTAGCCTTTTCTTTCCTTTAATACCTATTTGATTACTAGTTCTGAAAGATATGAAAAGGAACTACGAAACTTGTCTATTCATTGAAGGGAACATAATATTTTTATTCCCTTTCCTCACTCTGACAGAACATTCAGGCACGTCTATTGTCTCCAAATTTCTTTCCTCTTTTCTCCTCTTGGGTTGTGGTGATGGTTTGTGTGATAGAGGTCTATCAGCATCTTTTTCTCCTTATTACCTATGCTAAGCCAAACTTCTCCTCTACAAGCCTTTACAGTTCTTTGTGAAAGGTCCTATTCATCAGTACACTGAAAGTTAAAGTTAAGCATGTGTTTAATTACCTATGTATCTGAAGTATATCTGCCATTTCTCTACTGCACTTCTCTAACTCGTTATCCATTTCACTGCATTGATTTAATGTTCACCATTGGCATGATGGTTATTTAATTGAAAATTATTCTCATGCATTTAGTAATTTTATTTATCAAAATAAGTCACTTAACCCATAAAAAGTCAAGATGAATTCCAAACATTTGCAAGAATCAGAAAATAGCACAAACCTTTTCCAAATTTTACACAAGATGCACTGCAAAATTCAATATAAACATAAACATGTCAGTCTGGTATACATTGGCTTATCTGAATTCTTTCAGGTACTGGATAAGCAATTCAGTGTCTTAAGAGAGATACTGCAATATTGCCCCACTGTAAATGCAAAGAAGCAGAAGTCTAGGATGAAAGCCTGTACATTATAATAATCAGTTTAATTTTGTATTTTCAAAGGCTTAAGTAACTCTGATCCAGATAATTCAATGGTCAAAATATTCCTGCAATTTTAGGAATGTTTTCCAGGCTCAAGTGTTGACTTTATACTTATTGCAGCTTAGTTAACTATTTATTTTTGTTATGTAAAACTGGAATATAAATTACAGAATTTGTTCCCTAGAAACTATAGGAAAACATATCGGCCATTCTGACTAGAGACACACGCATTTATTTTTGCTAACACTGTCACATGTGGACTGGATCAAACAGAATGCAGCTGGGATAAACAAAGCTTTTTGGCAGGCCATTATTAACAAAGGACCGATCCTGCTAAGAGCATGAGAACAATCTAGGAGCTTTTCTGCTACAAAACACATCTTGTAGGTTAAATTTGGGTTGTATGAACTAAGGCATAAGAGCTACTTTTCTGTCTTTCTCGTTCTTTTTCTTTGTTTTATCTTCTTTCTTTCCCATTCTTTTTCTTTGCTTTATCTCCCTTCCTTTTTTTGTTTGTGGTTATCAGATCTGTCCTGGGCAGTGCCCAAAGTACCCCCAAAGTACTCACCAAAATATGTAAGAGAAATTAAAGCTGAACTAAGACAGGAAGAAGTGAGAACTGGCATTTTTTGAGGTAAACAGCAGGACANGCTTTATCTCCCTTCCTTCCTTCCTTCCTTCCTACATTCCTACATTCCTACATTCCTTCCTTCCCTCCTTCCTCTTCCTTTTTCTCAAAATGTTTCAAATTCCAAAGTGAAAAAAAAGTAAGAGTAATTCTGAGTATTATGCAAGTTTAAAGATGGAATAATTAGAAGTTTAAACATTTTTAGGCAACTCTTGAACCTTTCTGTGTGTGCAGAAATGCTAACCAGTTTCCAAACTAGAAGTAAATTGCAATGACATGGCTTGAAGGATGATTTATCTTGAAAGGAGGAGAAGCAAAAGAATTCAGGGGTTTTCCTGTTGACACCAGCACTTCTGAAGATGTCTCCAAAGTACATTAAATCACTTCATGGACCTTTGAAGCTGTAATCTGTTGTTCCATATCCCTTTCCTAACTGCTTCAGCTGCAATGCTGCACAGACACACAGACACACTATGCAGTTTGTGGTTATCAGATCTGTCCTGGGCAGTGCCCAAAGTACCCCCAAAGTACTCACCAAAATATGTAAGAGAAATTAAAGCTGAACTAAGACAGGAAGAAGTGAGAACTGGCATTTTTTGAGGTAAACAGCAGGACACAAATAATCACAGGATAAATGTCTCCATATTTAGCCTTAAACACATGCCACTGGTACAGCCATGGCATTGAATGAATGACATTGGTAAATACACAACCATCCGGGGGAATCCAGAAGTGCTGCTCTGAGATGTTCTGTGACATCTTCACACGAAGCAAGATGCAGTGTGAGGGTATTTAAACCTCAGGTTCCAGCAATTTTGTTCTAATACAATTCATTCACCTCTATTTCACTATTCCTTCATATATCGCTCCTTGTGTCAAGGAATATACTATTCCTTGACAAATAGCAGCTTCAGAGAATGACCAACATGTCTATAGGAAATTATTAAGGGAGAAAAAAACCTGTTGAATTCCCCTTTTCCAATGAAGAACCTCTTTCTATCTGTGATGACTCTTTCACCTCAGTGCATCATTAATGGATATTTTTGATAAACCTTGAGAAAGGCTGTGAAATTAAAAAAACAAAAAAACAAACAAACAAATAGATAGTCCTAGCATTTAAAAACGTCTTGGAACTATTAAGCGTTTAAAATCCTTCAAGGAGAAAACATTTGAAGAAGTACCCAGTTAAAAAAAAAAAAAAAAAAGGCATATTATTTTAAAAAAACT
>VWZG01003879.1:9374-38213 GCA_013396735.1 Grallaria varia | reverse complement strand
GGTTTTGTTTTTTTTTTTTTTTCTATGTGAGTGTGTGTGTGTGTGCTTGCAAAAATACAGAACAAAATGAGTCTGTTCTACATTTGGTTTGTGATTATAATGGTGCATTTTGAAACAGAATGTGTCACGGGATATGCTCCAACAAATTTTGGATAAACAAAATACTTGACGACTGGCGACTTTTAAGAGAAAGTCCATTCCACCTTTGAAATATTGATGATGAACATACTTGTGGGAACACATGTAAGGTTAAGAAACATTTGACAAAACTCCGTTTACGCAACTTCTAGGACAGCTAAGAGCCCCTTCCTGTCCAGCCGAAACTCTTCTGTATTCTGCCTACTGAAAGTACCTTACTCCATTCACCACAGTGCTTTTTAGTAGCTCCATAAAGAAGGGGAAAGTAGTCATCTCTGTATTACAGATGGGGGATGGAAATTCAGGTAGATTAGTGAAGTGAAAGTCATGTAGGAAGTCTCTGGCCAATAAAGTATTTAATCCAAGACCGCAAAATTGGAAAGCAATACCTTCAGTTTCTCAATCATTAATTTTTCTTCATCAAGTAAAGGAACATTTTATGAAGAAAATAAACTTTAAAATAACAATTAAAAAATGTCTAATACCATAAGCACAATAGTAATCCTATCCTACCCTTTATTAAGAACTAAATATTGCACAACAGTAATTACCAAAGCATGATATTCAGACTGTCACCAGCTGCCCATCTGACAAACAGTTTTGGGGGCCTAAATTTCAGAAAGTGGTTGTGAATGCACATACTTTCGTGTATCACTTAATCTCTAGAGAAGCCTAAAATTGATCAATTGCCTCTATTTCGGACTACACTGTCCCATAGATCCCTGTGCATATGTTCCTTGATATTAGAAGCCTCAAACCTGAAGAAATGGACAGAATTTAGGCACCTGTGTACCACTGCAATTTTGAAATGAGTGAAGGGACATCAAAACTAAGCCTTTGATAGGTGTCTTCTGAGTATACATGCCTCATTTTGATGCCTTAATACTCTGTATATTTCTTTATACTTTTGTATTTTCATAAATTTTATGTAGCTGTATACCTTCTTATATTAGAAGTAGCAACCAGCAGTTTCCACCTCTGAACTGCATTTCTGAATGTCTGAGCAAAGGGTGAGATAGCAACTGGAACATTTGATTTAAGACTGATGTACCAGGACTAGAATAACAATGCATATTGTACTCAAAACAAGATAGAAGGCCCATGAAGTTTGGAAAACCTCCAACCAGGAGAATGTGACATGATGAAGATGATAGTGAAGAAGTAAGGGGTCCTGAGACTCCCGACTCAGTTCTAGGAAGACGTACCCAGGGGCAGACCTGAGGGAGATGCTAGGGGTGGCACCAAGCTGGTATGAGGGCGGATGGTCCCTGGATTGGATGTAAACTTTAGTTGTGATAATTAAGTAGTGCTATAAAAATAGGAATCACCTCAATGCTGAGGGTGCATCATTATACTTTTGGAACTTGAAAAGCTTTTCAGTAAAGAACTCCTCTCTGCTTTACCTCAATTAAATTGTTTTGAAAATTTTTGTCCACAGTTTATGCAACAATTTGGTCACCTTGAGGCTTTCTCCAGAGCTAGTTGCAAAAGAGATGGTGCCATGCACTTTCTGACAACTTAGTTAGCACAAATATTCTTGACCCTATGTGCTGATTATCAACCTCATGACACATATCATGAACATGCAAGGATGGTGGAAGCCTTAAAAGGGATCCAGGATAGTGAATAGAGCATCTCCCCAAGGTCCTAGTTCTTCATTGCTGGATAGGACTGCATGTGCAGGATGCTCTCAAGATGTGCTGGACACTCCAGCCTCCTTATGCCTTGCTGAGCTGTTTCATTATTTGGCAGCAGTTTTGGACTGACCATCACCTTCATCCCAGCACAGTTCCCCTACCTGTAGAGGTACACATGGACTTCTTACAAACCACGTGTAATTCAGGAGCCATTAGGACTTCTCGAGAAGGACACAGGACAGCTGATAGACTGCATACTGCTTAGACCAAGAGAAGGAATCCCATGCTTTTCAAGAGTATGCTCTGATTGCCACTCGGTGGTCAGGTTTGGAACTTTCATGTTGTCCCTGAACTGTTCATTTCTTAATTCAGTAATCATACACAATAAAATGACCCCCTCCACACACTCTCTTCTCTCTGGAAGAATTACTGCATGAACTCTTGGTGAAGAAAGTTTATGGATGGGGGGTAACGGGGTGGCGGGGAGCTGAGGGGTGGAGGTGGGCAAAACAATACCCAACAGTAAGCACACTTTCTCTTACACTTAGGGGACTATCTTCACTGCTTCTACTTGAAATCAAGGTCCAGCTTGGATTCAGATGTATCTGAACTATCATAGCTTTTTCTTATGTCTATTGTTAGGTACTGACCCATAAAGGACTATCAATATACTCTTTCTCATAACTGACATCCATAGACTTCTTTCTGTTGTTGAATCTAAAAACTGAACTGAAATCTAGACTGTAAGTAAGGGAAATGCTTGTTTCAGAAGTCTAGAAATATTTCTAAAGATCATTAAATCATTTAGCCATATGAAAACAAATTACAGTGTGTATGAAGCAACCAGCAGTAATATATCCTGCAAATATCTCTTGCAGTCAGTTTTCTCTCTCTGCATGACTCAACACCCATTTTTCTTGCGCATCCTGATTGATATTCAGACGGCAGATATCTTTGCTAGAGATATCAAAGCACAGAATCTGGATTTCTAATGATTACAATAGGATTTGGTTCAACCTCCTTCAAAGCAAAGCCACTTTTCCCATGCTGTAGGTGCAATTTTTCAAGTATTATATATGCTGTGTGTAACTTTGAAGTTAATAAATATTATTGTGTCAAATAAAATAAAATAAAGCTGCCTCAGTGAGACAAAGATCAACTTCAGTACTATATATTATATGGCTTTAGCCCCTGGCAATGAGTTCTGGGAGTTACAGCAGTTAAATGAAATTTGAGAGCACAGCAGTGGATTTGGATTATACAGTATCTAAGATACAAGAGAAAATTATCTCTCAAAAAAGAGGATTTATGGGGTGAAAGAGGTATGTAAATGGCCTTTTATAACTTGCAAGAAGAAAAAGTTGCAGTGCATCAAAAGTCTTGGAAAAACAGAGGCATAATATGTTTGTGTGATTTATAATAAGATTCTTTGCTGTCCAATAAAGCATATGAAATGTGGAAGAGCTTTGATTCTCAATTATAGAACCATGTAATCATTGAATGGTTTAGGTTGGAAGCAAACTTAATGATCATCTAGTTCCAAACCCTCTGCCATGGGCAGGGACACCTTCTGCTAGAGCCAGTTGCTCAAAGTCCCATCCACTGTCCTTGAACACTTCCAGGAATGGGGTAGTCACTACTCCTCCTGGCAATCTGTGCCAATGTCTCACCACCCTCATAAGTAAAGAATTTCTTCCTAATATCTAATCTAAGTCTACCATCCTTCAGATCAAAGCCATTCTTCCTTGTCCTAACACTGCATGCCCTTATAAATAGTCCCTCTCCAGCCTTCTTGAAGGCCAGCTTTAGGTACTAAGTGGTGAATTTTCAACAAGTTCATGAGTCCTCTTTTTACTGTCTGTTGCTTTGAGAGTGAAAGCTGGCGGCCTCTGCTTTCATACCATAGCCTTCCTCAAGGCGTGAAAGTAGTGTTCCTAAGGAAAATGCAGCTGCCTTGGAAATATCATGGCTCCCTGTGAAAAAAAAACAGCTAAAGAAGGCAACATATTCAAGCATCAGAAAAGAAAAGACCATGCCATTTGCATCACCACAAAACCTATCATAGTTCATCTCTGCAGAGCAAGATGACATATTAAAGAATGTACAGAGCAGAGCCATTAAAAGGACAAAGAGGACAGAACCATGACTCTATGAGAAGAGACTAAAGAGTTTTGTTCTCAGCCTTCATTTTTACTTTCTTTATTCGTATTCTTCAGTTTAAGAAGGGAGAGAAATGTGTTCAAATTTACATGGTGAAGGTGTTGTAAAAAAATTGTGCAGAACCATGAATCCTCACCCACACACTCAAGGGGCACTTTGGGAAACTGGCTTAAAATAGATAGAAGTAGCCTTATTTTTTTCCCCAGGACTTGGTGAACTTCTGGAACATTTCTACAGAAGAATGTGAGGCAGGTAATATCAGCAGTTTTAAAAATAGAACAGTAACATTAAAATACAACAGGTCTAGAAACAGTTAAGCAGTGGTTGAATTCCTTGTGTAATTTCATCAGACCATAAGACCTTATGATAAGAGCAGAAAGCCTTACACACAGAAGCTGATGGCAAGCCTTAAAAGAAATTTTATCTTATTTTAGTATTTGTAGATCTGGATGGAGGAGATGTGACTTGAGGGAAAATAAGGAGAGGTGTTCTGGGATAATCGCATCGTTGACTCTAAAACTTTTTGCCTTGCCTACCTTGCCTGTGGAAGTTTCTGAATGCCATGCTCCAAAGAACTTCCCACCCCAAACTGACTTTGGTTCATATACAAGGATTACTTCCCCTCTGTCCTTGGCTGACTGAATTTCTCTCAAAAAATTGATGAGGAAGTGTTCACTCTGAGAAAAAACAGTCATATTTATATAACCTGGAGAAGGATGTCACTCATTTTTGATATTGCAGATTAAACTGGAAAAAACATGACAAAAGTTTGTCCCTTTTACTTTTGGCCTATTATATGCTCAAATTTTGCAGCTGGCATAGAATAGCCATTATTTTCTGTAGTTCTTTAGTGAATCATGCTGTTTGGACAAAGTATAGAGTAAAATAAGTAACTCCTAGTAAATAACAGCTCTTTTTTTCTGAGTTTCCTTTTTCCACTGGTCTGAGGCATGGTATACTACTCCTTAGGAAGAAAAAAGGCATGAAGCAAGCCAAGATTTTACATATATAAAGAAGGAAACCAAAAGTAAAAGATTAAAGTGCTGCATGTTTTCAGACACAGATCTCTCTTTATATCACATTTCTCTATTGCTCAGCATAAGGTCTGTATTCTTCTGCACCATGGATATAATGCTCATGGAAGTCACAGAAATCTTTATATAGGGTCCACAACAATTTCAGACACATCTTTTTCCTAAATTTCAGGTATCCAGGTCTAAAGCAAATAGCCAACTGATAGTGGAGAACCTTTGGAAATCTGAATTGAGAGATCTTGCCTGTCTGCTGTAGGTACGTAAGCTTAGATCGATAGGGTCTCATTCAGAAAGCCTCTCTGAATTCTCCCCACCATAAATAGAGTTAAGACACAGTTGTAGGAGTCCTTCAACAAGGCAGTGCCTTTGCTTCCTCTGCTCTGCTTCTTCTTCCCTTTTAATGTCCTTTATCAGAAAAATCCCAGCTGTTTGGTTCTGTATAATTCAGCCTCAGCTACTTGCTGGATCTAGTTAGCATTTGTACCATAAGTGTGGTTTTGGGCCTTTTTTTTAACTGCAATGCCATAAATTCTTTTTCAAACTTCATAACTGCAATCAAATGTGGGAGTAAAATCTTGTGAATTATTGCTTCTCACCCATAGCACATTCAGCATTTCTTAAGGATGGAAATTTTTTTATAAACTACATAAAGATGTATCAGACATCAATCTCAGTAAAACATTGGATATTTTACCTACAAAAAGTTTTAGTTGTCCCCACACTCAATGTTGAAAGGCTTAAACATACAGAGTCCAAATTTTAAGATATCTCCTTGAGTTTACACAAAGATTAAAATTAAAATCAGTGGGTCTTTAACTGTCTAGGTCCAATGTGGATTTTTAAAGATCCAGAGTGAATTTAAATATTAGTTTGAATCTTTAATTGTCTCATGAGCTCTTTTGCACCTTCCATTACAGTTTCTTTTTTATTTTTCTTTTCCTCTGTGGAAAGTGGAGAAAGATGTTAAAGAAGGCTCTAAGTGAATGCTCAAAAGAAAAGATGAGAGCAAGAGAGGCAGGGGATTTCAGGAATATAATCTTTGTTCAGCACGGAAAAAAATGGGAAGCAATTTTTTCTGTCATATAATATTATTTAATGTTATTAAAATAGAAAAATCCCACACACTTCACTAGCACTCTAAACTGTTCTTGCAATGGCAGTAATTTCTACATGTGCAAATAAGGGACTAAGGAAGGAAAATAAAAAGGCAAGCAAAGTTTTATAAACAGCATTCATCGAGATGGAAACTTCTGATATTCATTCAAATTTAATTCAAGCATGAGAAGAATAACAAAACTGGTTATAGAGCCTACAACAGTCTAGCCTATACAATCTAAAATTCAGCTGATTTACAAGACAACCCATGTATTCCTGCTTCTTATTTTCTATTTTCTGCTTTCTCATGCAGAGTAGCATGTGAGCAATCATTGATTTCTTTAACAGTTCCTTACCTTCAAATATTCATGCTGAATTTTAAAGCTTTTTCTGACAATTAAACATTATAAGAATTCTGTTTGATCTTGCATAAAAAAGAATTTGACATCAACATCAAATAACTGGCAAAGTAAGAAAATGTAGATTTCCAGTTCTGCCTCTAGTCAGAATATACATCCTCATTTTTAAACAATAATAGTAATAGCAACTTAATAACTAGCAGCATTTGATTTTTTGAAAAACAACTCCCGTTCTGTTTTCCAATCCAGTTACTGACAGACTAGTGCCAGCTCTCTATTATGCTTTGATTTCAGGCTGGGCTATGGGGGAATCAGCACCATACTTTACTAATTAAGAAAAATCATGTTTCTTAGGGGATATCACTGATTCTGTCAGAGAGAAAACCTTTCCTTCTGTTGTAGTTAGTGCTGCCACAAAAGATACAATGTTGACTGTCTAGAAACAGACATACTTCACTCACAGTTTAAAATACGAATTCCTTCCAGACCGCTCGTATAATCAACCACATTGCTTTAAGTCACATGGTCAAAAAATCCCATAGATCATAAATGCCAGCTTTCAAATGTATTCTAGAGAGCTGAAGATATTCCAGAATATAGCCATGCTTTGAAAATATATAAGAAACTGTTTTGTTTTGTTTTTCATAGAAAACTATAGATCTGCAGATACAACAGCATCCCAAACAAAATCATAGAATGGCTAATATAAAACTCAAAAAATAATAAATAAAAGGATGCAGTAATATTAATGCTATTCTACATTTGTAGAAAATTTAAGTATGTTGGTTATATTTTGCTATGTTTACAATTTTGTGTGACGAAAATTGATTGCTGTAATAGATTTCTCTAATGCACTTGACTTTAGACCACATGACACCTTGAGTGATAAATCTTGAACAATTTAACATTCCCATAGTAAATGGATTAAGAACTTGTTAAACAATAAGACTTAGAACACAATGCAAAATCAGAATCTTTGTCAACCAGCTGCATTTCAAGTAGAAATTTACTGATATTGTTTAGTTCTTTTTACCTCTGTATATCTTTTTATCAATGGCTTAGGAATAGATAAATACTAAATAAAACCACATGGAGAAAAGACATAGATTTTGGTGATGATTGAATGCCTAGGGAGCAGTAAATAAAGGAGGAGAATAGGTCATCCCTATAGGCTATAAACAAACCATATGTGTATCAAATCTTAAACCACAAACCAATGCAATATCATAGGCTGTGCTAATTCAATGACAGATTCTGTCTTGAAACCTGTGATTCTGAAACAGTCTCAGAGTTTGGGAGGGGCCTCTGGAGTTCATCTAGCCCAATTCCCCTGCTAAGGCAGACACACCTAGAGCAATTTACACAGGAACGTGTCCATGCAGGTTTTGACTGTCTCCAGAGAGGGAGAATCCATGACCTCCCTGGCCAGCCTGCTCCAGCGCTCTGCTACTCTCAACATATAGAAGTTATTCCTCATGTTGAGGCAGAACTCCTTGTGGTTTAGTTTTTGGCCATTACTCCTTGACCTGTCACTGGGTACCACTGAAAATAATCTAGCATCATCCTCTTGACACCTGCCTTTGAGATCTTTCTCTGTGTCAATGACATCCCCTTACAGTCTTCTCTTCTCTAGACTAAACAGACCCAGCTTCCACAATCTTTCCTCAATGAAGAATTTCCTCATTGTTCCAGACCCTTAACAGTATTGATCCCTCAGGAACACTGCTTACTATAGGTCTCTAAGGAGAAGGAATAGGAAGGCCTCTAGCCCTGGGGAGGATTTGGAATAGAAACAATGAATCACTGATGGACTGAAAAATAAGCAAAATAATGGAAAAGAGGATGAGATCAAGGCAGTTAACGTATCATACAGACCACAAGGGAGAGAGTTGATCACATGTCATACACACATGTAAGAGAAACAGAACTCTGACAATGGATGGATCTTCAGTCTAGAAGGCAAATGCATTTAAAACGTCACTTGCAAAGAGATACAATCAGAGTAGAAATAAAGTATAAAAATATTTGAGAAGGCCAACATTGCCATAGATGATGGAGGATCATTGTCATTAAAACCAATTGCAATTGCAGCGCTTATTCAGTGACATTTTAATCCAAAACACTGCTGACATTGCATCTAGAAATATGGAGAGTGTTACCACTAACAGCACTCTGCACCTAGAAAATCAATGTCTCCATCAGGAGTATGAATTTTTGCAATGTGTGGCATGAATTTGTAGGCTTCAGGTCCCACAGAGACTCCTGGAACTGTCCCTTCTCATTATTTACCAAAGTAATTTTTTAATGTAGATCCCTACTTTATCCCTCTTAAATTTTTCAATGCACAACCAGATTGATTTGTCATGAATGCATAACGTTATCCAAGAAGGTTTACCTGTCTTGAACAAGGACATCTTTTTCCTGTCTGTTGCCATTATGATTGTTGCAGAGCTTATCAGTGTGGTCAAAATAAAGCAATTCTGAGGATAAATGTAACATCCACAGCTCACTGACTCTGAGAATTTTACAAGACCCTATGATATATAGAGTGAGACAATTTGGCATACCCAAATATGCAATAAATTATGTCTATTAAAAAATAGAAATATTCTATTTGAATTCATGCAAACTCATCTAACTTACCGGTATGTTTAACACTATCAAGCCTACCAGGCAGACTATATCAGAAAATTAGTATTGATCATTTCTACTTGGATAATAAGGCCTGTTTTCTGATTCCAGCTCAAAAAAAAATTAAATTTGTAGTGTCTTGCACTTAGGTAAAAAGTATAATTATTTTGGCCATTATTTTGCTTTCAGTCTTCTAGAAAATAAATCCACCAGTGCAGAACTGTAAAGCCATTGCTGGTAAATTTCTTTCCTGATCTACAAAAGAAGGAACATGAATATAACACCTATCAGAAGAAGGACTCTGATGTGTGACATCAAGTCAAATCATATTGGGTACTGAATACAGGAAAATAATTTTGGATAAAATACTCAACAAAGTGTGAGAACATGTTCATGTCAAAACGTCTTACATGTTATCCTACCAGGAAGATTCTTCCACTTGAACCACTTCCTATAATCATCAAGTCTGTATCTTACTACCTTTGTGAATGTGAAACTATAAATACCATCAGCCCATGCAGAACAGCTGTTGTCTGAGAAGATACCAGGTAGAAAGATGGCCTCATATAATTATAAACAACATGTATGGCCTATGATAGAAAATAAAACCACTGGAAAAATAATCTGCATCAGAATTTGAAAACTGAAGCAGAGATTCCTTCTATTCCATCTTTTCATACATACAAAAAGAGCTTCTCCCTTTTGGTCCTCTGTTGTAATGAAATTACGTTATATTTCATTTCACAGACAAATACAAAGTCCTAATGGATAAAAGCTGTGTAGCACCTCTTGATTAAATTTGGCTGGTACAAAAGTACAGTCCGATCCTCTCTAAGTAAAGTGGTTTTCAAACTCAGGTCTGAGGCAGCAACTTTCCTGATTAATAGGAATTCTCACCTGTCAAACATTTCTGCTTTAATTACAGTGAGCGTAAACCTAAACATTTAAAAGTGTCTACACTATTTTACCCTGTTTATCACAAGACCAACTCTGAATGGAAATACTCTTTGTTTGTTTGTTTGTCACTTTTGAAGAAGATTTTGAAACTGATATTTTAATCTTTGATTTTGAGTTTTATAATATAAAAGATCATATTTTCAAGCTTTACCTCAGTTCTTTGAAATTTTCCCCTAATGGAACTTGTGATTTATATGTAAGGACTTGCCTCCAGGAGTGAATGCCTTAAGGACACGCTCATGTATCATGGAACATAAAGTGTATGATAGTTAACTCACAAGAGAGGAGATGTTGACTGTTCTTATGCTTAGAAATGAGCTTGATGGCATCCTCACTTGGTTTCAAGTAGATTCAAGAATTCTCAACAACCACCAGTTCTTCACCTACACTTTTCAGTTATTTCTGAACATCATTGTTATTTTTTATCACCCTGGATCAGTCCTTGAAGATTTTATACTCTTTACCAAATGCTCACTCTCTTCCATTCATGCAAAATCAGGTGTAGGTCAAATCATAGACTCAGACAATCATAGAACAGTTTGGGTTGGAAGGGACCTTTTAAGGTCATTTAGTACAACGCTACTGTAAAGAGCAGGGACATCTTCAACTACATCATGTTGCTCAGAGCCCTGTTCTTTCTGCCGTTGTTCCATGCCACCGCCAGGTTTAGCAAAAGCAGTGCAGTGTCATTTGCTGCAATAACATATAGAAAAGGAATCTGTATCATATCTCTGAGAAATATTGCTCTTAGTGAATCCTGATCAGAATTACTAAATTTGGTCATCTGCGTACACTTGCTTTGCAGTGTTTGAAAAGCTGCAGCTGTAGTTGCTCAAATATATGAAAGTTTAAGTAATTCTGGGTTTATCTGGAGACTTAATTGAAAAAGGTCAAGGTTCCTGAGTAGGTAGAGCAGCAAATTAACACCAAGCACTTGTGGCACTGCTCCTCCTTGTACCACCAACAGGGTTTATTTGTAAAATCTCCCACCCCACTATTCAATTTGTTTTGGTGTAAAGTAGATTTATTAAGGGTGACATCTGGAAAGCACCTGAAACCTCTCAGTAAATATCAGAGTTCAAGTTCTATATATTAATTAATTATTTTACATTTTCAAATTAAGCATAACAATTTGAATTTACAAGGGTATAAAGGAAAGGTAATGAAAAGAGTGGTGTGGAATCTGTATCTTCAGAAAACATCTAGTTTATATCTGGGATAAGATCCAAGTTCACTGAAATGAACATGTAGGAACCCAGTGCCTCCCTCAGACGATCGTACTACAATGACTGCACAGGCAAAAGCAGCAGCACGTTATCTCCTCAGCAACAGTGCAAATGCAGTCCCAGCTTACATCCAATACTAGGTTTGCCTGATTTTCTCCCACTTTGGGATGTCATCATGGTAACAGTCTTGATTACTTAATGTTCCTTAAAATGGTACTAGCTTAGCTAATCAATGTTATTCTGTTGTTAAGCAGGATATTTTTCCATTCTGAAACAATATTGATTACCTAATTATTGCCATTAAAAGCACCCAAAACCAACACACATTTAATCCCGTGATGGTGTGGCTGCTATTAAAGCTCTTGCAAGTGATACTACTCTATTTCTACCCAGTTAGCAGATCTTTCCTATTTTTTAACATCTTCAGCTCTCTCACTGTTCTAATAATCAGCAACTTTCCCCCCTCCTCCAGCTTCCATCAGCAGAGGGTGCAAAATTAACAGCAAGAGACAGGATCAGGCAACTTGTTCCAGAAAGCAGCGATACAAGACACAAAGAAAGGGATATGGCAGCAGGTATAGACACAGCACCTGCTTCTAATTTTTTTTTTAAGTTAAAACTTAATTCCACCTCATTCGAACTTATTTTAGAAAGCAATTGAGAACAGGAAAAATTATAAAATTGGCAGGAAACTAAGACTTGGGTGTTGAGAATTAAGAACTTCAAACTGTGGATTGGAATATGTATGTGTATCTATATATATTGCTATAGCATCATTAGAAGAATTTGGCTCTACAGCTGTATTTATGATTATTGAAGGATTCTTCTGTTTATATTTAGCCATAAAATTAGACATACTAAAAAGCTCTATCACCACTTTACAAAGACACCTGTATGTCTTTTTAAATGTGAGATGTTTTAACCTGATACTCAAACCTCTGTGGGATTTGCCCCAAATGACAAATCACTGACTTTTCTCTGTGGGTTGTGTGTGTTTTGTGAAACATGGATTGTATATAATATTGCAAATATGTTTGTATTTATTTGTATTCCCTCATTCACTCATACACTCTTTTGCTGTATCTATAGAAAATACTCTTATAGTATCTTCTTTTAGTTGGTGCATTACCATTGCAGAAACAGCATGCATAAAACATATACTGTATAATATCAGTGGAGTTGTTTAAGCCCTAGCTGTGCAAATGTTGCCATATAGGTAGCCCACATCAGTCTTATGAAAGCACAGTAACTTTTAAAAATGGGAAAGGTGGTCGTCTGTGAAGAAACTAGAGTAATAAAGTTTTTAGACTGCGATATCACTGGGAAAGGTAGGTAGATGTGGTCCAATACTTTATTGGTGAGGTCTGATGAGTTTTCAAGTCTGTGCAACTTCATGATGAGATACACAGCACATCCCTGTAAGTGTTCAAGGCCAAGCTGGATGTGGCACTGAGCAACGTGATCTAGTGTATCATCCCTGCCCATGGCAGGGAGATGGAACCAGGTTATTTTTAAGGTGCTTTCCAACCCAAACTATTGTATGATTCTATATTCTATGCTTCTATATCATAAAGTACTCCAAGTATGAAAAACAGAATCACAAAACCAGTTTTGCCTCCTATTTGGACTAAGACGTAAAAGGTGGAGAGGATTCATGGATGCACCTCCTAATGCACATGTCGATCAGGGCCTCACTTGTAGAAGCGCATAGAAGCTGAAGGTCCTTAACTACACAGCTACAAACTGAGAGCTGCCCGAAGGAGACAGAAAGCACTGCCTGCATCCTTCTTGTTCTGCTGGCTCAGCCCCAGCCCCACCCCTTCCGCAAGAGCGACAGATGTATTCAGACTTGTAAGCAGTCTGAATACAGACCTGAAGGACAAGGTGAAATATAAAACTATAGCGAAAAAGGTCAAAAGGGAATAAAAATTGAGAGATTTGTAGCTAGGCAGTGTTAATACTCGCAAGCTCACCTAACAAACTTCAGCAATGGCTTTCTATATATTCTGTGGACCTAGGTAATTGATAGGAATGTGAAAATCAGCAAATTTAATTAAATTTTACTTATATTGATTTAAGTTCAAAAAAATTATTTTGATTTTTGAGTTTCGATTATTCTGAAAGAACAGATAAGTAAAAACATAAATCTATCATAACATGACAATGTTATCCTATGATAACACTAAAAATGCTGACATTACTATTGACACCAGGCAACCCAGAGAACAGAACTGACACCAAGAACCCGAAAATGAGGAAAAGGAAGTAGAAACTGTTATATTTATTTCTCCATGGTACATTTTTTCTTGACAAAAGTGGACTTAAACTCAATTTGCTTCTAGCTATGGGGCCTGGCACACTGCCATATACATGTTCCTGCTCACAAGCAGCATCAGCAACCTGGTCACAATCGACTCCAAGAAAAATGAGGCCCAAAAATACCCTTCTCTCTAAAAAGGTTGTGCGCGCGTGTGCGTGCATGCTTGCATGTGTGATTTATGCAAAAATTCTGTCAAAATATTCTGCTTCATCAAAAGTCTAATTTACATACATTTTTGGGACACTGTAGAGGCTGATTAACATGACGTATCACAATTCAGAAGGAATGTTGACTGAAGCATTTTAGGAGCCTGGGATGCAGGAGCATGAGGTAGATAAGCATATGGAGCTCAGTGAATGAAACAGGAGGCTGCCTATTCTGCTATGATTTATGTTCCTCAACTTGTGAGAACTTGATGGCTTTTTGAGATAAGAAATTTTATTTAGAAAAAAAACCTAGTGCAATGAAAAAAAAATCATTACAGAGCTTTATTCATCTTTAATATGCCCAGCTACATCTTCCATCACCTTTACAGATACCAGAATTTGGGTTTTATTAAAAAGAAAACTAGTCAGCACTACAGCTTTATTTATAAATAGTAAGTAAAATATTTAATGACAAGCATTTAGAATTTATTTTTTTCACCTGGACTTAGAGAAACCATAGCAACATTTATCCTGCAAAATAAAATTAACTGACATTTCATATTAGATCTCTTAAATTTAAGTGTTAATTTACCCATGCATCTGAAACTGGATTAATTTTACATTTTCTCGTAATTTATTTAATTAATTTCATTTAATTGTATATTAACATTGCTCCAAAGTCTTAGAATATGAGAGAGTTTCATAATTTTTCCCTGTTTTCTGTATCACCAAACTAATGTAAATACCACCCTCTTGCCAAGTCCAAACCTTCGACTAGTGGAAATGTTTGTTAGTAACCTTTCTGAAATGAAATCACCTCATGCATTATTCACCCCGTCATAGCTCTGCTTAGTAACTTTACAGCAAAACCCACTATTTCACTGCAATGAATTGTTCCTCCTCACCCGCAGCAACATTCACAACAGTTAATTACAGGTTTACAACATGGATAGTCCAGAGCACAGGACACAAAGAAGAAAGTACTCACCAACCTGGTGACAAATTATCAGCTGACAGGAGACAGAATTTCATGTTATTAGGAATTATGGGGTTTCTTATTGTTTTATCAGCAGTTTTCTTAAGGTAAATGTTTAGTAACTGGTAATATTCAGCCGTCCTTCCTTGGAATCAGAATTGGTAAATAGATGTAGCCTCAACAGGGCAGAAAAAAAAAAAAAAAAAAGACCTTTTCATAAATAGTTACTCTTCCTCAGGGGATCCCTGGGGCATGGTTTTATGTTAACTAATTTTTGTCAAGATAGTATTTAAAAATTACCTTTAGTAAAACAGCGTGTGATGTCCTAAGTCCTTTTCCACCTGTACAAACACTTGGAGTATATCTAAGCAGAGGCTCTTTGCCCTCACTCTCACTTCAGGCATTCATTAATAAATATTTGGGCTCAAAAGCCAAGTGGCTTTTGTAGCATTTCCTGTAATAGTCCTAACACTGACACAATTTAGATTTAAATATACCTTCATGTTAAGCATTGATCCCATCTAAAGCAAGCATCATGTTTACTTTTAAGTCAGTAGAGAAAGATATCCTTCCTAATGTGGTCCAGGGGAAGATGGGTTCAACCTAAGCTGGCCCTCATGCCTAATAGAGGGGTGCTTGGGTCTTTGCAATAAGCAGCTAGTGGCAGTACCTACTCTCTCCATTTTTACGTGATTGACCTTTAGGGCTCTCCTCTATTGCTTAATATAGAATGCAGTGTTGAGCTGCAGGATGCTCTCTGTGCTCTCTTGAGTTTCCACAGAAGAGGGATCCACAGCTTCTGTAGGTGCAGCACTATAACATCCCCATGTTTACCTCGCACTAGAAGACTAAGGTCCCACTCTAGCCAACAATGAGCTGGTCAATACAAGCTGTAGAGCCTAAAACACAATTTGAATTACTTGGCAGATATTTATTTTTAGGATTAATCTGAAACTGCATCTAACTTTTGGCTTCTGGCTGTAAGTTATGCTTTCATAAACGTAGCCCAAGCGATCTTTCAGGCTAAGCAGGGAGACAAATAATGAGTTTAGTTATCAGCTTCAGCAGTGATGGCAAATGAACTGTGTCACAGTCTGGGACTGGGGTGTGGACTTTTAATTCCCATTTCAGCAGGTTTTGGATATACTTGTAATGCGTGGTACAGAATTGTTTTCATTTCCTTATATGTACAGGTAATAAACTCACTTGCAAACTGGTGTAATCTACACCAAAATGATCAAGAGATGTCCTGGAGATGTCTTATTTAAATAATATTTCTATTTAATAATCTGCATCAAGTAGTGACAGAATTTGAGAGTGAAGTGAAGGAATCTTAAGCATTATTTTGTTTTAGGTTGACTTTTTGACACGTCATCTGCTAAAGGATAGTATTATGGCTAGTCTCTGCATGGGATATGAATTTAATACTACTATCAGCTGCTGGAGTGTTTCCTTAGACAGTGCAGAAGAAGTATTTCTCTATGACTACAAATCTCTGTGGCTCCCTCTCACAGAGGCACAGATGGATGGCAGCACCTTTGTTATTTAGGGTAGGCAGAAGGTAAAGGTTCCTGCTAAGTTATTGAGCTCATGGAATGGCACTCTTATTTATCCATGCAGTTTGCCAGAAGGTACCCAGGAGGTCTCACTGACCAGCTCATGGGTGCTCATTGTCACCACTGGGTGTCTCACCAACCAGCTTTTTGAAGATGAGGGCAGTGATGATCCTTGCTGTGACTGCAAGAAGATGGAAGAATATATTCATACCCCAATAGCAGCTTACAAGAAAACAGGACTGGATCTTCAAGTTACAAGGAAAAACAAAACTACCTGACATCCAGCCTCAGAAAGCTTGTAGAACACCATCCTGAGGTTTGAAACTGTCCTGTGGAGAATTTCAGCCATTACTGCAGCTGCACTACCAAAAGTTATTTCTGACTAAAGATAAAATCCAGAACAGTGAAAATCTCTTCTCCCTCCAACAGGTTAATTCTCTTCCTTTTTGTTTAAATCATTTTGGTTTCATGCTTTGCTGAGCTGTGAATGCAAGTGGAATATTTTTCCACTCAGATTTCAAATTGATGCTATTAATCATGCAATCACTTAATTAGCTCTGAAGGGGTTAATGGAGGTACAAGAAAGTTCTCCTCATAGAAGACTATACCTGAAACCATTAATTTTTATAGCATTACCTTGGAAAAAAGCATCACAGTGAAATAGCATTAAAGAAAGACAAATTAAACAGGAGAGTAGTATCCAGGGGAGTCTTAAAGTTAATCCACCATATTGCTGTAAAAAGGTTTGTCATCTGGATCCTAGTTTGCTACAATATTGAAGCTTCATGGCATTTTCTCTCCTTCATCTTCATTTTCAGCTATCACCCATGAGAGAGCTGAGGAACCTGTGTTGTACTCTAGTGTTGCAGCCTGTGTGTGATATAAGATGCTTTCAGAAATCCCTGCCAAAGTGTGCAAACAGCTAACTGTCTTCAACAACAACTCTGCAGTTGTTTGTATGTCAGCAGCCTCTGATAAACTCACAGCCATGGAGCAGTGACAATCATAGATGTCTGGGCGGTCTAAAAGTACACAAAATCCAGCTCTTGCTTTTTCCAGGCAGATGGATGGATGCAGATTCCAGTAACTCCACTAAGCTTTTGTGGGCTGTTTCAAATCCCCCTCTTTACCTCTGCTGAGCACAAGCAACAGTTAAAGAGACCTCTTTGCATCGAACACCTCAAAACACTAGAGGGCTGGACGGCTCGGGAAGAGCAGTGCTGGGGATGGGAGACTAACTTCACAAAACGCATCTGAGGCTCTGAGCTCTGGCTCTGACTAGCAAGGCAGAAGAGAAATGCATCAGTGACTGCATTTTATATGATCGACAAATTTGCTTTGAAGAGGTGCACGGGTGAGGTGGCCAAGAGGTCGAAGTGAATTACGTCTTGCATCCGCCAGCGCGGAGGTGGAGGTCAGGAAGGAGCCTGACACACATTAAAGCAAAAAGGAGACCTTATATATCTTAAAGGGAATTAAACAGAGGGTGGGAGGTTTTCATTTGATATTTTGGGGTTTGGGTGTTTTTTTTCTCCTAAGCTTTGGTGAAGGTAAAGACAAAAGATGTTTGCTCTCACATACCTGCTGTGGTAACCATACACAGGCAGCTTTTTGTTCCTCGGGAGTGAAGAGACATATTTCCCATTTTGGTTACTTTTGCTGGAATAAAACCAAGCTTTAAAGGAACAGACACAGGTCCTCAGGTCACAGAAATTCAAACAGCAGCAAGGGAAAGTGAGATTTTGCACCAGTTTGTGCCTGTGTAAACAACTTCTGTTCATGTAAACAAATTCTTACTGATTTCAGGATGGTAGTCTTATTTCCTCTCCCTGGAAACAGGATCTGACCCACTAAGTTCATTTTTTCCCTGTATTTAGATGCATTTTATGTTTGCAATCCCTGCATATGCCCCGTGTGGAGGGGAGTGGATAATAGAGGACCAACAGAAACTTTCCACCTAAGCACCGGGCTGATCAGCTGTCATTAAAAGTGACATAAGAAAGGGACAAACAGTTTTTCCCTGTCCCCCGAGGAGGAGACAGTGAGTGACAGCCCAGCTCAGTCTGAGGGCTGGAGCAGCCGGAAGGCACAGCTTGCCAGCCGGGCTGACCTTCCCACCACTGAGCAGCAAGGTCCAGTCCGGGTGAGGACGGTCTGCCAAAGAGGTGCCCCTGGGCATTGGGAAGCTTGAATTCACTTTGAGCACGCATGGATGGCTCCACTTGTCACACTTTTGAGAGGCAGGTACTCCACAGCTCCTGGCGCTTCCCAGGTACTTGGAGGATCTTTAAAGAAGTAATCACAACGAGCCTCAAGAGAGTTTCTGAGGTGGTTTTATACAACACAATTCCTGCCTACTTGTTTTCATCACTCTGCAGTTACAGATATCTGCAGTATGACCCATTAATATGATTTTTTTTGTAATACAGAAGTCATTAAGATCTAGAGGCAGCCAGGTTTATTGAAGTTTTTTAGATGAATTATCTCTAGACACACATGCACACATGCTGCCTCTATTTTCAAGACGATTCCTTCTACCTGCAAGGGAGGACCATCTCTGCTGCTCACACAATTTTGATAATCTATCGACAGGGGAATTTTCCTAAGGAAAAATTAGTCAAATCACTTTCCATCCTTAAAACACACCGAGCTTGCACTGGGCTTCTCTGACCTTAGAAACATCCCAAAATAAGTTTGCAGCCAGTGAAAATGCAAGATGAACTAAGTTAAAATTTAATCATCATAATATTAGCAATGCCTTGGATATGCTCAGAAGCTGTGCAGCATTAGGGAAATAACATCCCATGAGAGAGCAGTATCTGAACTGTACTTCATTTTCATTGCTGATGACCTGTTAACAAAAAGAATCCACAAGTATAAGCAACAGACCAAGTTGGCTGCAAGTAAATAAGAGGTGCAGTCAGCTATGTACTGCAGTATATGCTTACCTGTATTGGGGGGTTTTTGAGGAAGTACTTATATGTGGCTTGTCACAATACCTCAACCTGCATAATTCTTTGATCTAAGATCCCATCCCCTTTAAGAAGTCAGAATTATCATAAAAATCTTTGGAGCAAAAATCCAAACACTATGAATATTCATTCTCTTCACAGCTGTTACATTTATGGAAATGCAATAACAGCAAACTTCTTGTATTTGGCAAAGACTTTTTACCAGATGAATATATGCCAGTAAAAGAACTAAAGTGAAATGAAAAGCCTGGCTCATTCCTCTTTTTAAAGAAGTATGCTGCAGTCCAGAGCATTCTGAAAGTTAAAGAACGAGTCTTTTTTTCAAATTTTATAACATGTATGTAGATTTCAGCTGGTAGTGCATACAGAGCCCATATTTAATAAACACATCCATTTAAAAGCAATGTTCCATGTCCACAGTTAAACAGCCGATGAATGGACATTTTGCCCTGATAGAAATAACAGCAGTCTATTTGCTTGTGATGCAAAATGCAGTCAGAGTTGTCATCTTTCCTGAAAGTTTCATCCAGTCATTTAATTTTACCTCCTAATAAAAAATTAGAATGGTTAATTGAAGGGTAAAAAAAAAAAATAAAGAAAATCAGCAACAAACAAGTTAGCTGTCTATCTGTCTATTTATTCCTATTGCTATTATTTGCTAAAGCCCTTCTCCATCAGCTCTCAGTGGAGAACTGCATAGAGCAGGAATGTCTGCAAGTGAGAGGCACAGATAGAAACATTCAGCACAAGATGCATGGTAAAGAAGACTGCAACATACCTTCAGCAGTGTCCTCCTTCCTCCTCAGCCAGCCACTTCTCAGGAACGTGCACTACAGATGGGACTAGGGAAGTAATTTTAAATGGACTACTAATAAGTAGATTTATGAAACCAGATGTGACAGCAGGGTGTCACTAGGTCCCTTTTAAACTTGCCTCCAGTGCTGTCTCCTAGTTCCTCCAGACAGGATTAGACAGTTGCTGCTCGGATCAGAGCTGAAGAAGCAACGGTGCTTTTTGACTGCAGTTGCTAATGCTCCACTTTCAGGGAAAGCGCAGAACTATGTGTGTGCCTGCACTAACTGCACACACTCATCAGCCTGCTACAAGCAGGGAGATGTGATATGCATACTGAAAGAGCTGTGCAGGGAGGAGTAGTTCAGAAGCACACCCAAGCCTGTTCTGCTAGTAATTGCACCCTGCTGACCTCCCTGGGCTGGATCACTGCTGTAGAATTCACCAATAATTCTATCAGTCAATAAGCGATGGATGGGAAATAGTGCATAAGGGGAGGGGAGAGGAAGGAACAAATGCAGCTTCAAGCCTTCAAACAGAAAACTTTCAAGACAGCTGGTTTAAATTTCTCTGCCCTTAACATTCCCACTGCAAATGCCATGATCTGTAGGTGAAGGCAATTGGATTTCATTTTAATTAATAATCTGAAAGAGGATTTCCTTAGTCATGATAAAGCACATTTTATAACAGGAGTCCTTAATGAGAACTATTATTATTCCAGGAGTTATAAGAGTACTAACAGTTCCCAGCTGTGAAGATGGCCCCACAGAGCAAGGTGGTGTACCGACTCACTCTAAAAATCAGAGCTTAGAGTCAAATTGGATAGAACAAATGCAAGAAATATCAGAATCTTTACTTTTCATGGGAGAAAATGAGCTTCAAAGGGAGAATAGGTGTCCAAAGTCACACGCGGAATTTGAACCCAAATTATCTACATCTAATTCCAGTTTCTTGCAAATAAAATCAAACTGCCTCTGTAGACACAAATCACCAAAACATGAAGCAGTCCAGGCTGCCACTAACCACAAACTTCTTTATGAGCCAAAGCGGCATCGTCCTGTCTTCTTTTTAAATGCAATGTTTTCACGTGAATTTGACAATTCAAACTTGATGCCTAGCTCTTCTAGAATGTGCTCCAACTTTCTCCTGGAAAAGTGAGCTGTCACATTAATTTGCACCTTCCCCACAAAGCTGTAAGATTAAAATTGCTTTGTCTGGCCAAATCTACTCTCTCAATATTGAAAGATTTCCTTCTGAGTCCTACAGTCCAGTCATGCATTAGCTTCAGAATGGGTTGATGGAGGCAAAACCCCAAAACATGTAATAAGAAATCAGCACAAGTGTCTAGCAGTCCTGGTATGGCTCTGGAGATTATTCATCCCAGAACTGGCTGTATACAGCTTTATTTGTGGGGTGTGATAAGATGGTAGTTCAAGGTGGTGCAGCTGCAGGCCATAAACAGTAGGACATGAAAAAACTTCAGAGACTCCTCCAGAGCAGCAGAATATCTACAGGAAGTATTTTCTGACTTAGGGGAAGAGTTTCTTCTTTAGTTTATTGTTACAGACTACTGGACAGAACAAACAGCCTAAAGTCCATTGTGCTTGCAGTCTTAGTGAACAAACAAGACAAGACAGACACACTGTAGTGGTAACAGTGGAAAAGAAAACCAAATCCATGCTTATGATGCATTAAAAAACCCTACATCTCTTTTATAACCGTATTATTGTTAAATAGATATCTATAATATCTCAGAAAAATCACAGCATTATCTCACCTCAGGTTTACATTGACAATGAGAATTTTCCCTCAGGAAGAAGAATTTGGACCCTGAAAAAAAACTTTGGAAGTCCAACAGAAGTAGTTCTGTGGAGTGTTTTCAGAGATGCTAAGTATGGCTAATTTCAGTTGATTCTCTACCAGAACTAGTTGCAAGCAAACACTTCAGCTCTTACTCTGGATATTATGGACAGTGTGTGATTGTTTGTTGGGGGATTTTTTTTATTCCAGAAAAAGAAAGATCCAAGAAATCTTCAAACATGCAATGCACAAAGCATGGCAGCCCAACGAGACTAGTTCTGGGAGCAAAATTGCTGTTTGTAAGGTACTATCTTTTATGGCTGTCTGACCCGCTGACATTAAGTATTGTTGTTCTTATGTAAGAACTGGCATTTACTAAAGATTCTAGAAATACAAATAAGTATTGGAAAGAGTAAAATGGGCAATTCCATAGGTGAGGAAAGACCTGTACAAAAGCATTTTGGACTCCTGGGAATTGTACAAGGGCTAAGATCATAAAGAGAGAGACTATTGTGAGTGGAATAAGAGATGTTTACAGCTTCTTTGGCATACGATGCGTGGACAGGAGTATATCTACACAGAGCACAGTGATAAGACATAGAATCATACAATGTTAAGGGTTGGAAGTGTCCTTAAAAATCACCTAGTCCAACATCCCCTCCCACAAGCAGGAAGAAAACTGAAAAGTTTCTATGAGGTGTCCATGCAACCTTCTGTTGGATGTCCCTGTCCTCTAACCTGCCCAGAAATCACATGAAGAGTGAAAGTCCTGTCATCCCTCCAAGCTGATTGATATCACTAGGAAAATCCATTCCCAATGAGTGCCTCTAGTCCTGCCTGAGTAGAACTTAAATGGATGTGGGTATTTCCAGCAGGCATCATGCTTAGGGCAGTTAACACTGCCTCAGTAGTGTAGAGTCACTCAGGCTCAGTGCCAGGCTAATCACATCACAGATCTTTGTTGTTCAGGTTGCTGTTATATCTTTATTGTCACAGTTGAATTAAAAAAAAAAAAAAAAAAAGGAGTTAAAAATCAGAATGGGTTTTAGTGCATGTTAACTTGGGTTCAGAGAGGATTCTAGGAGTTCTGGGATTGTTGCCAAATCTCTAGGAATCTGACAATACTTACAAGTCATATTAGGCAGGTCATAAACAACCAGTGATTTGGAAAAAGAAAAAGCACCCAAAAAATCTAAATTTTCATTGAATCAATATCTCTTTATAGAGTGAGCAAGCTTATAGAATTTTTTTTTCTGCAAGATAACCACTTTTTATGAAAAGAAACAAATATCCTTCCGTTCTAGAACAAAACCAAGGATGATGCATATTGTGCTGTGATAAGGAAAACTCAAACCAGTGACAACAGTAAGTCTCTACAATCTTTCTTCACAGGACATTGCATTTTTTCCTTCATATACATTATCTGAGTGATATGAGTGAAAGAAACAACACTTGTTCTCATAATTTTCAGATGAAAATATAAGCACATCAAAAGGCCAAATAATTTGGTCCAGGTTTTCTTTTTAAAACTTTTTTCTTTTGGATGTGTAATTTTAGGCAATTTTTTGAAACATCATTTTACATAATCAGCACCTGCCCTGGGAATTAAACTCTTTCAAAAAGGTGCAAATAAGACACCCAAAATCACCACCAGTGCTGAAAATCTTAACTTTTATACTTGTTTCAAAATATTTAAAAAGATAAACACCAGTGTATCCTAAATCTTATTGATTTATAAGATATTGACCAATAGGATTTAGGATAGAATGGGGTTTATCTTCATAAATATTTTCTCAAGCCTCCTTAGTAATTTTTGGTATTTACATGAGAAACAAAATAACAATGTATGGCCACTTCTGATTTTTCACTAACTTTAGGCTAAACCAATCATTGAATGAAAGTTTTAGGAAATATACTTGTGCCTGAAATAAATTAATAACTAAAAAATAATGGTTTAAAGGTGGCTGGTACTATCAGGTAAATCACAGAATATTCTGAATTGGAAGGAACCTACAAGGATTATCTAGTCCAACTTTTCAGTGAATGGCCCATACAGAGATCAAACCCCCAACCTTGGTGTTGTAGGCACCATACTCTGACCAACTGAACTAACCTCAGGGTCACTGTACATGTCAACTTATGTATAGATCAGTTTACAGTGAGAACCCAAGAAAAGACTAAAAATTGTTGTTTAACAGTCATTCAGCACTTATTTTGCAAGATTCAAGGCTAAGGTAGACTTGGAAGATAGTATGGCAACAAAATACTTTCTAAGGGCTGAAGAAGGAATAAAAGAAACCTTTGAAGCAGCAGGTAACTGAAAGTAGGACTCATATAAGATTATTGTAAGACTCACAAAAAACATAATCTAGTGTTTCCCTAAATTCAGAAACTAATATAAAAGCTGTAGGTGAAAGGGAATAGTGACCATTTCTATCCCCAAGGAATTCATTATGTCTGCATATAGCTTTCATGCCTTTCATGTGCTCAGAGTCCTGAGGCCACATACAGGCAGACAGAAGGCACCATAGTACTGCCCATATCCATATATCCATAAAGCCTTGTAGCTACCAAGGTGCCAGTGTATTCCCAGGGAACAGATTCTCTAGAAAATAACATTCAGGGAAAAAACTGGGAAAAAACCAAATAAATTATGAACTGTCTTTCAACTCCATAGAAAATTGAAGACATACTGTTTAGTTAGTACCTAGCAGTGAACTCACACATTTTAAATAAATAAATAAATAAATCCCCCAAGATAGGAATTTCTCCTCCTACGGCAATAAATGAACACGTCTACACAATCAAATTTTAGAACATTTATCAAATAGAAAACACACAAAGGAGCTCTGACACCTTCCCTAGATCATAGATGATTTTTTTCTGCAAAGATGCAATGATTTCCAAATGACTGCAGTACAGACCCCAGAGCAGCAGCAGTCACTTTAGGTGGGAGAACACCTGGAAATCACATTTCCCTTAAAAGTGAGAGAAAAACTGTTCTGTATAGTAAATCCACTTCATGTGTTTGTGTGGGTAGATATGTATACACAATATTAATTATTCATTACAAATGCTCTGGAAGTTCAGAAATGAGTATATATGTATGTATAAACTCATATGTGTATGAATGTATGTTACATTTATTTAATCTGTGTATAAATGCTTCACGTATGTATGTGTTTATTTATGTATGTATTCCATGTAAATAACATCTGAGTGCATATATTCAAAGAAACTCATTTATTGACGTTTTGGTATCCATTAACTTGTCTGGCAGCATTGTGGAAAACTATTGCCTGAGATTAGATGGTATTTAGGAACTTAAAGTCCATAGCTTTATACCATATTGCTGTTAGCGCTCCACATTTCACATTCTAAAGATATTGACTTTTTACTCCTCATAGTTTCAGAGGGAGGGTATATGAATGTCATTCAAGCAAGGCTGTGTATTTAACCTAGAAGACACATTTTTTTTCTTTAACACTGAACATTAATAATTTACCTTCTAAGATATTAGAATAACATCAAATTCCACTTATATATTTACAAGATTTGTATGTGACAGCTAGTCTTCCAGGTTCTTTTTGTGAGCAAAGTTCTTTGAATGCATTCTATACATAGGAAACTGTGCTTTCTTAAGTTATTAATAAGAAGAGATTTTAATACTATATTTGAGTTTTCAGTAACATTTGTATTTATGAAAATTAGTGCCTGGCAAAGACCTGTGAATTGGAATTCACACCAAAAGTCAAACATTGAAAAAAAAAAAAAAGATGTGGAGAGAATGTGAGGTGACTGCTTCATTACTTTGTAATTTTTTCTCTATGCTTATGATCTGTTCCACAGTCTCCATTTTAAAGTCAAGATGAAAGTCAATTCAGACTGAAGTCAGAAAGATAAAAAGACAAGAATTCAGAGGACTAATTCTGCATGACCAGCTTCACAGAGGTATAATTCTTCAGCTTTCACATAAGGCGCTGTGCCTTCTCCAACAAGAACCTGTGAAAGTTCAGGTCCCATTGATCACTAGTGAAGGCTGGTCATAGTCTTTCTTCTATTTATGATTTAAAGTCATGTCTCTGAAATACCAATTGCAAGAGATCTAGTCTTCTCCATTTGCCCTAGATAACACACATCAGCATATGTTTTCCTTAGTCAGGCAGCCATTAGATGCATAAATGTCAGACATGAAGAAAGTGCTAGGACATACATTCTCTTTAACAGCAATGTGCATGTCCATCTGTCCCTTAAATTTCTCTGCAAACCTGCGTGCTGGTTTAAAAGTAAACCGGCAGGAGAAATGAACCCAACTCAAAAGAGTTTAGAAGTCAGAACTACAATTTAATAAAAAGATTACAATAGATACACTGATACAAAGGAAAATTGGTTTTAGCCCACAAAACCCAGTTGGACAACCCAGCCCCCTGGGGCACAAACAGAATGGTGCTCACCAGCCCCTGTGCTGAGCACCATGTGGTCCCCTGAGTCCAAAGCAAAAAGAAAAAGGAAAACCTGTTTTCCTTCCAGAAGGTTGGTGGTCGCAGTCTGGTCAAGAGTGGCAGTTGCAGTCCTGTTGAGGTTCTGGTCCTCCTCTCAGTCTGACGAGTGAGTGAGTGCCCCAAGTCCCAAAACCCCAAGCTTATATATGCTTGGGTTCAGATAGAAACACCCAGTACCTCTCCCAGGGTGAGGCGTTTCACAATGGGCAATTTATTCAGTGAGTCACAGGATATCTTGTTCTACTTGATGGTCCATTAGCAGACATGACCCCTCAGGTTGGGTGTGAAGGTGTTAATGATTCCCAGAAGGGAGTCATCACACCTGAATCATTGGTGTGAAGACAGGGAACCCTCTTATCTCTGTTTTCTCATGCACCCAGTCCATAGCCTGAGGTGTCAGGTGTGTCCTGGGCAGCTGTTGCAAACAATGCATCATTAACAGTTCGTGATAAATGGTGGAGAGGGTATAGAATACACAGTTCCAGTTACATTCCCACAGTGATAAACTGGTCCCAGCCACTATAACTAGGACAACCTGTTATTGTGCTTTTGAGAACAAAACTGGACTGCTTTGCTGTTGAAGCACTATTGAAATGGGTTGTGAAATTCCATGTGTCTATATGTTTAATGAAAAATGTATAGATAGGTAGGATGTGACAGGATTTGGCACATGCGCAAACTGTTAAAAAAGGCTTTTAAAAAGCTTAATTGATTTGGGAGTAGAGATCCCACTGACTTGTAAGGCAATGTGTTTCTAAGTCATGTGGGCTCTGCAATATGTATATCTTAATTACCCACGCTTAAACTAATTACTAAATGGAGATTAAATTTGAACCCTGACCAAAGGTTTGATTTTTCAAAAATACTTTCTTCTATGTGGATCATTCAAATAATGCATTTTAAAACCTTTCTCTCAAATAACTTTGGGAGAAGGAAAACAGAAGTAAACACCTCCTTATCCATAAGAGCCAAAAACCACTACTGTCTCCAGCCACACTAATTCAGACAAAAGCTAACAGATTTTAGTGAAAGTGGCCTTTACTGCCAATTCTAACTTTTCACTGGAAGGGTATGTGTGTGTTTTTAGGGAGTAGGTTCTCCTGATCCAACATAATTTCTAAAAGTTGGATGAGATCACAACCTCAAGCTTTAAGTAATACAATATGACACAGGCCTAATATCACTTGATCTATGTATGCCTTGAACTATAAATAAAAGGCTGACCATACTTATTCTCTAACTTTATTTTTCAGTAGTGCTCCATACTCTTTAATCTAATGGACATTTTCATCTCAAAAGAAAAAAAAAATCACTTTACCAGAGACTCCTATAAAGAAGCAGTAACCACGCTCATGCAAACTGTTGTTGGACGAGAAATGTGGAAATACTGAGTTTGAAACTCATGGTGTGAAGCCCATCAACCTATTGCCACGGTTCAAAAAGCAGCAGTAGAATACTTCATATATTGAGAATTTAATCTATTGAGAAGGGTCCGTATGGCATACTGTTGTAAACTGGGCTATATCACTGCAATGTAAAGAACCAAAAGTCATTTTATATTCAACATAATTTATGTACCCAAACAGCAATGAATGCCCAGAACCAATGGATACTCGTAGTGTGCTTTTTTATTACTGGGCACTTTATATCCTTGTTCAGCAAAATATCTTTTATGTACTTTCATTCCTTTAAATGAGAGGACATTCCTATTGCCTTCAATGAATGAGAGGAATATCAACAGAAAGCATAACTGAGCTCATGTAAATATGGCTGGGTGAGAGGTAGGAAGCAACCACAACATAGTTAGTGAGATACTAATTGGATAATGCAGTGAGAGATAGAGCTAAGTACAGAGGAAGGGCAGGAGGCTTAAATAACTGGAACAAATGTGAGTGCTGGGCTCTAGGAACATATATAAGAGGGAAAAATTGGACTCAAACTTTGTTTGATGTAGTAAATCATTACACTGGGGGAGTCAAAGGAAACAGAAAAGACTGAGTGCTGCAGACGAGTTCAGAAACTCCCAGGCTGGACCTGGCTGATGATTCCATTGTTAAAGCCTAGAGAAAAACAGCTACATAGTTCTTCCAGAAAACAAGACGAGGCAGCCAAGGCTGGTTTTCAATTAACCTAAATATAAGACTTGTATATGACCTGCTTGATATTTCTTACTAACTAATGCCTTTTTGTTGGGTCATTGATATGGATAATTGTTGTTATAAAAATGCCAGAACCAGTCCAGTTGCTGCTGTTTAAATGAGATGCTTAGATGCCCTGGCTGGGCTTCAGGCTACCCTGCATCAGGAAACTGGGCAGTCAGAATGCTACCATGTAAAGCATAAAGCCGTTACTCCCTGTTATTGCAGACATTTATTTCTTTTAACTTTGGAATACAAATTCAAATCTCAGTCAAAAGACTTCAGAAACGCCCCCCCAAAAACAAACACACCCTCCTTCCAAAAAAGAAAAAAAAAAACGAAGAAAAAAAAAACAACAACAAAAAAAAGGAAATATTAATGTAAATGCCTACCTTCCCCC
>VWZG01003878.1:342135-371333 GCA_013396735.1 Grallaria varia | reverse complement strand
AATTTTTCTCTCTGTTTTTTTGTAGGTCAAGAAGAACAGTACATAATTTTGATTTTTGAAACTGGTCTTGATCCTCATGCAAACTCAATATTTGAAAAAATAATTACTGACATTGGTATTAGAAATAATATTTCTGACTTCTTTGTGAAAATTTCCTTTGAAGAAGCCAATGCCAGGCTTGTTGCATTTACTAAGTGCTTGGAAGACAATTCCAAAGGAAGCCCATCTCACAGAGAAAGCAAAATAAAAAATGTAATTATGTTTTTGGTTTAGAACAAAATCATTACATTATTTGGGTTACAAATACACTAAGGATAGTGTGTTATTCATTAGCCAAAAAGAAATTCCAACAACTTTTGATGGCTTTTATATGAGATTTCCTAGACTGGTCCATGGGGCATTATGGAACTGTGGGAAATAATTTGTGTATTCACAGTACTTGTTAGGGTGTTTAGTTTGATTGTAAGGTTATACAATCGTCCACAGTAATGCTGTTATTTAAAAATTATTAAGGAATGAGAAGTCTTTAGTATAATTAGACAACATATTTTTTTCTGAATTCATCTACTGCTAAAATTCTAGTATTTCAAACAAGGAAGTAAGCTGCATTGTTGTAGTTAAATTTTATTAATGCTTTCTTTAAACCAACTACCTTTTGATGAATTAGAAAGTTTTGTGACTCTGCACGAAATTAATGAAGACCTAAGTATAAAAGAAAAAAACACAAACATGAAGTCCTCCTCAAAAACAAAGGATAATACACTGCTGGACTTTGCAAAGTTTTATTACTATTTTAGTGAAATCGAGCACAGTATGCAAATTAATATTGACTTTATTCTTTTAAGGTTGCTTCTGAGCCCAAATTGCAGCAGCGAAATAAACAATTACCATTTTTTGATGATGATGAAGAAATTGGCGAACCACATACAGTATTTATTGGTCCTATAGAAAAGTAAGATATTTATCTTTGCCCTGTCACAATTATCTGAAGACTTTTTGGCATTTCATACTTACTGAGTGTATTTTTCTTCTCAGGTTGATAGTATATCCACCTTCTCCAGCTAAAGGCGGTATTTCTGTGACCAATGAAGACCTCCATTGTCTCAATGAAGGCGAATTTTTAAATGATGTTATTATTGATTTTTATTTAAAGTAAGTTGTATTTCGCATCTGTTTTTAGTCATCCTTTACTTTCAAGCTTGAAATGTTCTGACATTAAAACTTCATAGGTCAGTTGATAACTCTTGGTCTCCAACTATGTATAGCTCTCATTTTAAAGGTTGTTTTGTCATTTTGTAAGGAAATTTGGTTCCTCTCCTGTCCTGCTTAACAGTGATGTTCTCACTTGGAAAAAGGTTCTTGACAATTTTTTAACATCTGAAGAGCAAATTTAACTGTTAAAAAAAATCCTCTGCAAGGTCAATTGTTTTTTTCCAGAGTATTTGTGTTCCCTGGAATTTCATTTGTTGTGATTAACATAATATGTAAATTAATTTTGTGGTGTCCCTGATGTTATTAATATTAGAAGCATGTTAAATTGTTACATATCGCTGTCTTTATGCTACATGTAAGGCCCACACGTATAATTTTCAGTCTATTAAAATATTTTAGAGATGAAAAGTGTCACTCTTGGGAGTGTTTGAAGATCTAGTAGATGAAATACAAAATACAGGTCTCTCCTAGATAGATCATTGTGTAACAAACTAATTGAAAATTTGTTTTCCTACCATGATACAAAAATAAATGCAACAGCAGGAGAACGACTTGTTGATTGAGCAGAGCACTTAATACCTTGAAATATTTACACAAATTTTGCTGTAATTTGTTCCTGTGGATTGTCAGCTCCAAATACCTATTTTGTGAGAAGCTGCAACAATTTGGTGGGGAGGTAGCACTGTTGGCAGTCCTTTTTACTCAGGTGGGGAATACTTCAACACCTCCATTAATTTTTCTTTTCTTTCTTTCTTTCTTTCTTTTTTTTTTACTAATTAGGTATTTGGTACTTGAAAAACTAAAAAAAGAAGATGCTGATAGAATACATGTATTCAGTTCATTCTTCTATAAACGCCTTAATCAAAGAGAAAGAAGAAATATTCATGAGACCTCAAACCTTTCGTAAGTCTGTTGATAAGTCAGTTTAAGTAAGAGCTAAGCACAATGAAGACTACAAGAAGAGATGCTTTTTGTACAGAAAAACAGAACTCAAGGAAGCATCAAGACCTATAGCAAACATAGAATATGCTTTGGAAATTTCAACAAACTGTCAAGGTGATAATATCTGGAAAGTGTTCCCTTAAAATAAGCCACCCTACAAATTATGTGTTGTTTTTTTCTTGCAGAATACAACAAAAGCGACATGGGCGAGTAAGAACGTGGACACGACACGTTGACATTTTTGAGAAAGATTTCATTTTTGTTCCCCTTAATGAAGCGTAAGTGAACTTACCTTTTAATCACGTTTGGTAAAGGCTTAAGCTTCATAATTCTAAAATTGAAAGTTACATTATAGTGTGAATTGATGTTATAAAATTAAGAGAATAAACAACTTCTTCCAGGTGATAAAAACAAAATAGTTAAATAAGACCTTTAAATACTATAGTATAAGAAGTATCAGACAGTATAAAGACAGAGGGAAAGTTAACTTTCCAGAGTACTTTTTTCTAGTTTTTACCTCTGGATTTCTTTCCTCTAAGCTTTTGTTGTTGATAACATTTGGATTTACCTTTTTTAGTCCTTTCTAATGAGATCTCTCTGGTAGGAGAGATGGGATGGGATCATCCTTTAGTTATAATAAACCAGTAGTGGAAGAAAATTCTATTGAAAATCTCTACTGTCCTAGGAACCTTATTCTTTTTCTTCATATGTTTTTGCCCTGATATTTTTTGTGGGTCAGGAGGAAGACCATTAGCATTCTAATGGTTGCTAAGGAATTTGATGATGCTTGCTTTCCTTAAGATCGGAGCAAGTAGTCACAAACGTATTTCTGTATTTCACAGTAATAGTATAAACAGTCCTTAAGCGAAAATACTTAGGAAAGTTAAACTACTGCATTTTAAAAGTATACAATAAAAACATAAATAAGGACAGAGAGACAGGAGGTTTCTAACTGGCTTTGCATAGGCATACCTAGCTGATATTAGAAGCCCTTTTCTTTTTGCATCCAGGTTAATTTGCTAATCTCTTAACATAATTGGTACATTAGTAGAGTACACACAGATGCCAGGGTTTGGCAGTACTTAATATGTTAATTTATTAGGTGTGGTGAATCACAAAATGCCTCCATACTTCACATGCAGTTTTCAAAGGCCGCTTACTTTAACTGCCATTAAGTTTTGATGGAGTTTAGGCTTCATAATCATGTAATTAATTTTTTAGTATGTCAATTAGACATACATTTTTAGCTGCTGCTTTTTTTTTCCCTAAAACACATGAAAATGTGGCTTCACCTCTATAAATATCTGGCTGGCATCTGTTCTGTTATTTGCTGTAGGGAATCAAAAATACGTCAGACAATTTCTAAATGGAGTCAGTCGAAATCCACTTGTAATACCTCAGTCCCTGAATTTGCTGCTGCTCTGTTTCTGATTGGCAAGTCAGTGAAGCCTGAAGAGGCAAGGAGATAGGAGGAAACTGGGACAAAACTTATTTTGTGTTTGGGGGATATAACTGTTTTTGATCCTGAAGGAGTTAGAATGTCAGGTCTGTGAAGGGTGAGGAGGACAACAGAGTCACGGTGATGGCATTACAAACACTCTTTTTTTCCCCTTCTTTAATTCACTGCTGACAAGGTTTCTTTAGAAATGTGAAGTGTTGATTACAATTGGAAGATTTCATAGGTTGAAGTGTGTGGGCAATTCAGCTATACCGTTAAATCTGACTGCTTGTGTTGCTAGTGCTGAAGTACTAGAAAACTGGAAACATAAAATGTGAACTCTACAATCTCTAATTCGTGCACTAATGAAGACAATATTAAAGAAGGAATAAGCCTCAATTCAGAGAATGAAAGGAATACGTAAAGTATGAGCAATTTGAAATAAATATTTAGATAGCACCTGTTTTCAACTATGAATTTGTTGGTGATTAATTGCATGAAGAAATCTTCCTTTTACAGAATACAGTGAAGGCTTAGTAAAACTTCTCAGAAAAGTGAACAGTTATTATAGTTCATATTGGAATAATTATGGGGGCAGATTTACTTTGTGTATGTGTGCACTCAATGTTCCATTTGGTTTTTACCAGTTCCAGGTTTAACTATGAGCATTAATGTAACAGTTCTTAATTTTTTTTTCCTTTGCAGCGCCCACTGGTTTTTGGCTGTTATCTGTTTCCCTGGTTTAGAAAAGCCCAAATATGAACCAAATCCCCACTATCATGAAAATGCTACAATGCCGATGAAATCTTCCTCTTCAGATGGAGAGAGCAATGCACCATCTCCTTTGCCAAATGAATTAGATGCACAAAACTCACCTTCCAAGTCCACAGCAAAGAAGACATTGACCAAAAAGTACCATGCAGCTTTAATTGACCCAAACACTGAAACAGAGGACAGCGAGTCTTCATGTTGTAGAAGAAGCCCTTGTAGGGGAAAAAGTGCTTTTAAAAAACTGAGTCAAATAGACAGTGATGTGGAAGAACCTAACACTGTGGAATCAGCATGCCATAAACTAGACCATAGAACTCTGGATGAAAATGGTATACAGGGTGAATTCACAGCTGCTAGCCAATCTATGGGTATGTAATTGTAAAAGTATGCACATTTTAATGAAACATTTGGAGATTTCACATCTGTTACAATTTCTGCAATTGTGTAAACTTCATACTTTGAAGGTTTAGTATTTGGCTGAACTTCAAGTGCTTGCAATGTAAGTAATACATAGCCATTGCATTTAAAAAGTGTTTGTGGCTGTTGACATAACTCTTACGGCACACGGCTGGAGATAAAACCCTCTTTGTCTAAATCAGGTTAATTTTTCAGTTGTGTGACCTTTTCCCAAACAAAAGAATTTCGTAGATATCACTTTGCGTCACTTAAGACTGCAGTTGTTAAGGAGAGAGTAGTAGTTGACCATGGATCCTTATACTGTATGTGTGTGAGGAAACTGAATTAAGATTATATGAACAACCTTAATTTCAGTGTCTTCTAGAATGTGAGATTTTGCTTCAACACTATTTATTTCTTTAATGTCCTGATAGGAAGGTAGGTAGAAGTAAGAAGGAAGTAATTAAAAAAAAAAACAAAACAAATTTCTTCCATGCTACATTTAGAGAGGCTTTCTCCATATATCGCTGCTGTGGAGACTGAGTTAAGTGATCTGCAATACTGGTTGTACCCAAGTGAACAAAAGAGCTGGCATAACTTTCAAAGGCAGGGGAAGGAATTAGCACTGCAAGATTTGGATGCCCTTGAGGTATAGAATACAAAACATCTGGTCATGCAAAAGCTTTTACTTTAGTCACCAGTAGTGTTCCTACTGACTTAATTTACACAGTAAGGAATTGTATAACTTACAGTACAAGTTCTGAAAATGGAATCATTCACATGGTTTAATCCATGTACTGCAGGCCATTACAACTTCAGTATCTTTGGGGATATAAGTACTCTACTACTTTCTAATCTAAATTGATTAATTTGTGATAGCGTTGTCACTTTTCCTAAAAGGTCTTGGAGGGATGCCGGGGGTGCACATAGGTCTGTTCTTGGTTGGACTGATTTTTCATTTCATGCGTGATTGTTACTGTTTATGATATTGCTGCTGTATGGTGTAGTCTCATGTGTTGGATGCTGCTACTGTTACTTATGTAATTAATTGGAACATGCTTTTGACGGATTTTTGCTAGGGTTACATTTCTTGGGTTTTTAATGGCTGCACAGTTTTGATGGCTGATGGTCCTTCTGTTTGTAACTTAAACACTCAGACTCTCTTGCTCAATTATTGCAGATGATGCACCCTTTCCTTAATGCAGACGTTCTTACGGGACACAGTCCTGGTTTAAGGGTGAGATTGACCCTAAGGATATGTTTAGGCAGCTGAATTTGGATGCGCTGTGTATTTAATCTTCATTTCAACCAGATGAAAGATGGGCGTTCTGCCATGGGTTATATGACCAGCCTTCAACCGTTGGTCCACAAGGGTGTGGATCTTGACTGTGCCAAATCCATATGTATGTCCTGGATATCAGGGATATCTCAAAAGATAACAGGTGCCTCTTTGACAGTGTCAGTGAAACCAAGAGACCTGTTCTTCTCATCCTAGAGCAGATATACAGTAGCTGTTCAGTTGAGTAGCTGTGGTTTCTTTTTAACATCGTGAGACTCTCGGTGCTAACTATACATGGGAGCCTAAATTGAGATGTCTTGATCTCAGACTAAATCCTGGTGTTGGACTTGTGAATCAGGAGGAGTTCATACCTAAATAACTTCGAAGAAATAATCCAAAATATCTCTATATTTATTACTTAACTGATCCTCATTATTGCTCAGTTTTTGAATGAGATGTGATTTTTCTCAATACCAATTTTTATTTTTGAGAAATCTGTCAGCAGTTTCTCACATTAGTATATGACCTGCTTCTTGTGCTAAGGTCTTTTCAAAGGTACTGAGTAAGACTAATTCTCAAGTTTCTCCCTTTGGAACTCCACTGGTGACCTCTTTTCAAAGTGTTACTTCGACTTACCTGTTCAAATATTCTCAAATGCTGGTGTTCTGGTTTTTTTTTTTCCCCTTAGCTAGTTCATTGCCCTATTTAATGTTCTTATAAAAATCCTGGTTTTCTTTAGTAGGTAATACATCCTCCAGTGACACCATAAGCAATGCTTTTGTTTTTGTGATTGTTTAGATATATTACATAGCCTTTTCCTGGGAAGCTTTTGGGTTTTGCTGGTATGAGTTACTCATTTTTCACTTATTTCCACAGTTTATTTATTTTTTCCCTCAAAATCTGTATGGTAGTATAGTAAGACTAGTGGGCCTGTAGCTGTCTGTATCTGTTTTCTTGCACAGTTACAGCTATACCATTCACGATTCTTTATTTCTTCTCATACTGTTTCCCAAGTGACTAGATACATAGGGGTGATGGAGAGTGAATTTACAGATATTCTTTTTATGTAGCAAACAGTGAAGTTTCAGAAATATTTCTAAGCTGCTGCTCCCAGGAGAGCTGATCCTTCATTCTATCCTCCTTAGCAGTGTGTGCCCAAGCTGCCTTTTTGCTTTTGCCAGCACAAGTCTTGATACAACTGCACAGTGATCAAGGAAATATTTCCAGTTAAATAATAATAAGTTTGTGACTCTTAAGTCCACTGTGTGTGGATGTATTTGGTGTCCTGGAAGGAACCAGCCAGGGATAGGAATAAATAGTTATTTTAGAGTGCCCCTTTTGGTGGCAGTACCAATTATGCTGTTGTAGATGCTTCATGGCACTATGATATGGGGCAATTTCATGATGGGTTTTAGTCTAGGTATGAAATTTTTTTAGGCATTTCACAGAATAAGAAATAGTTCCTATTATGCTAATTTAGAAGCTTTTCACTTTTGCTCATATGCATGAGTAAATTATTATGTGTTAGCTGTATCACAGTTACTGTGAGCAGTCCTGAGGTATTCTGAGGTATTTAAAAAGAGTTCGGTCTTCAGTGATGACATATTTGATGTTTAAGTATCCTACTGTCTGTGATTGATGCAGATGGATTGCACAAAATCAGACTAAACTATAGTGAAGACTCAGCTGATGGCAGTAAACTAAATGAAGATGAGCTTATAGATTTTTCTGAAGACCAGGACAACCAGGTAAAGAATTTAGCAGTTTTATGTAGGAAATGTGAACTGTTGTGTTGTATTTTGAATGGACAGCTTAAAAGCAGTATACACACTGTGAATGTGTGTTGTCTGAAGCTAGTTATCTTTACATGTGTCAAATCCAAAGGACTAGTTACCTACAAAAATCTGCAGATTAGCTGCAGAGTTCATTTAACTGTTTAAGAGAAAACTGCTGTACTGATCGGCATTTAATTTTGTGAGTATTTGGCGCAGTGACAATATTACACAAAATTACAGTGATTTTAGTGGAAACTCTGAAAGTCAACACATTTCTGTCTTTTATCTCCTGCACCCCCATGTTTATCTACCAAACCCAAGAGCCAGTTATTCTTTCAGCTGCATTTCCTGGATATAAACAGACACATTTGTAAGTGTGTGCTACTCTGCTTTTGTTTCACTGGTTTTTCTCCTAATCAAATTTACACAGAATGGATTTATAGTCAAGTACCATTCTTGTTCAAATTGAAATACATCTAGTTCTAGAGCTGTGGAAAAACTGATCATTAAAATGTCCTTTACTGACTTAGTACTGGGTATGAGGCATTTTTCCATAGCCCCATTGCTTCTCAAATGTAAGTTCAAGGCAAGCAAACCGAAAGTTACACATTTGCTCTTCCTAATTGGCCTTCCTGTTCATGTTCCAGGTGTATAACTCCAGGTTTTCACCTTTCAGTTCTGAACAAATTATTATTTTCAGAGTCTGCAGCTATCTATAATGACTTCCAAATAGTACGTATATGTGTACACACACACAAAAGCTCCAGTTTATGTTGAACCATAACTGTGCTTTTCAAATTGACTCAACCCACCTCTCACATCATTTCACTTGTGCAAACATTTTGATTTTGCCTGAAGGAAGTGACTGCTTGTCTGTCTGTTTTGTAGTAGTTAGAGTGCCCAGAAGATAGAGAATGAGTAGGAGAGTGTTTCCAATCTGATGTATGTGGCATAAAGGCAGGGGAGCAAGCACATGGCCTGGTGGATTCCTTGAGAGGAGGAGCAGATTTCAAGTTCCTTGGCTGCCATGTAGCTTAGAACTTAGGCTGGAGCTGTCACTGATACTCTCTAGAATGCACAAAACAAGTGTAGAAATCATAGACTGTGACAGGCTTTTAGTGCACCTACATTTGCAGGAGTTGAGGCTGCAACAGAAACAAGTGTACTTGGAACTGGGAAGTATTCTTTAATATGATTATCTTCATGGCATAGCTTTAGGATTTAAGTCACAGGATCTTGTGCGTTAGGGAAATGTACACAATTTCACAAAAATTTTCACAAACCATGCTGATTACAGAGGTTCCCATTTTTGAAAAGCATCCCTTTCCCCATAACGCAATGGTCTGTGGTAATAACATGGAACTCAATAGAAGCATAAGAAACCTTGGATTACTGGGATACTTTTAGATACAGTAACGTAAGTAGTGGATTTGTTCATAAAACTTTCCATATCCTTCATAGCAGTCAATATTGAAATCTAAAGGTCAGAGGATATTTTCAGGGTTGTGGCATGACTGTTTTTACGACGCGTGATACACAATATTATGGTGGTTTAATCTTCCTTGCCCTAAGAATCAAGTTGTTGCATTCTGGAGCAAAAATAGAGTTTTATGTGTGAGTTCATTGCAGATTTTGTCTCATTTCACCTAGAAGATAACATACATGAAACCACCAAGCAAGTTTCTAGTATGCAGTAGCAAGAAAAGCATTGATAATTTAGATTATAACCAGATAATTGACATGCACCTCTTTCAAGTCAGCAGTGTTTTGAAAATACCAGCTGCAGCTGTTTTTCTAGTTTCAGCAGTCCTTAAATATATAGCGCCATTCAAGCTATGTCATTCCAGCATGGATTTGAGAAACCATGTGACTAAACGTTGGTAAACTTTACAAACAACGAATCATTTCAGATTAAAGCTACCATTTCTTTATTAAATGTAGGTTATTGGTCTTGAATGAAAATGGTTGAGTATAGCAATAATTTCTTTTGCATCTGTTTGAGAAAACAATATTAGCTTTTAAACACCTGTAACCATCTCGCTTCTGTAGGAAGACAGTAGTGATGATGGTGGCCTTGTAGATGATAACTGTAATTCAGAAATGGGACAATGGTACCTGAAGCCAACTATCTGCAAACAGTAAGTATTGAAACAGTTAAAATGGGAATTTCATAGAAGTTTATGAAATATAAAGGACAGTAATTGTGGGAAATTCTCATACATGAGTCTTCGAACACTTCAATCAGCATGCTCTTAGTGTTTGAGAGAGAATTTTATACTCTGTACTATCACCTTTAGTGAGCAGAAAATTTATTGAATGAAACTACTAGTGAAATAATAGCTTTTTGGGTTCCTGTTAAGCCTGTGTGCTGCTTCAGGCAAGCAAATATTGTTTCTTCCGTTAAGGCTGTTCTTTCATATCTTGCACTTGGATTCCTACAAAAAGAGTGTGAAGAAGCATGTTCAAATGTCCTATATTAAAAAGCAGGTTAATGTCTTTAAATGCAATTAATACTAAAGAAAACCTTAGTCACTACTCAAATTAGTAAAGGAAAATAGTGAAAGGAATAAGTTTTAACTGCCCCCTTATCTAAATGTAATTTTGCTGTTCCGCTTTGCCTCTCTCTGTTCTTAGGGTTTTGGGTTTTTTTCTAATAGGAGTGTTCGCACTTTTTTGTGTAATTTATGGTCTGTTTTGGATTTTAAAACTTTTCTTTTCATATTTGAAATGCAGAAATAATTTCTTAGTAAACACTGACTGCAATTGTTTGCATTTTGGTGTGACAGGAATGCCTGATTCCAAATCCAGAAATACCGTTACTACTTTTGCTGTCTTGACAGTTTCCTTTGTATGTTTTCATAATTTGTTCATTTTTATATTTCCTTCTTTGTGAATATAACGTTTACTAGAAGGATGAAGACTTCCACGGTACATTCTTATGATGCAGAACAAAATTATAGATTTATAGATGATACAGAATATATGACTTCATACATTTTCATAAAGGAGTAAAAGTCCATCTCTGTTGTGAGTTTTAAGAATATTTATGAGCTGATTATAGCTTGGCTAAATTTGTCCAATTTTAATACAGATTACCTGTGCATAATACTTCCAGCAGACAGTATTTTAATCCAAATGTGAAATTGGGAAATGGGACATTCCATAATATCTTTGACACTTAAGTATCAAAAGTCACTAAGGGCACTTAAATACTTTAATATTAGCATATTTTAAAATTACTTCTGTATAAAATAGAAAATTACCTTGAAAAAACTGTCACTTCTCTCCCCTTCAAAGTACTAGATTGTGGGGTTTTAAAGAGCATTGCCTATATAAATAATAATTTCATCAGAAATTAAAACAAGTACAAGAAAACATTATTCAGGTGATTATGTATAAAAAAGTTGCATACACACAAATTAGTTTATAAATGCAAACACACCTATACATATATGCATGCAAATATTCTGTCTGAATTTACTAGTTCGAAGCTTCTTTAAAGGATACCTTGTCTGATTGTGTATGTGGCACTGTTAAAAAAGAAAAAGTAGAGATTTGTGAGAAGTAATTTGCATTTATTTCAAAATACATATGACATCTAATGCTGAGATTCTGATCTCTGGTATGAGCTAGCTTTGATGTATAAATCCAGCTGTTGCATATAAGGTGGCTGATGTGATAGCATTGTTACGTTTGTAGCTGCTGAAAAGGTAGTGTCCTTTAAATTGAGTGATAGGGTATCAGCATCTGCAGTGTGCAAGAGAGGATTTAAGCAGACTTAGTTCTCTAGAAAATATTTGGTCATGGATGCATTATTTTTTAAAGTCTTTCAAATAGTGTACGTACTAGCTAGATTTCAGATTCAGGCTGGAATCGCTTCTTGAACATGCATTCCTAGTGTTGTCTTAGGTGCTGTGGAGTGTCCCATCTGTCTGCCAGCTGCTACTCCAGAAGGATATTTGTGGGCTCTGCGCCTTACTTTCTTGTCTCTCCAGAGAGACTTGTGCACCTCAAAGAGCATCAAACCACCTGAGGGTGTTTTAAGCAACTGGTTTTTGCCAGTAACGAATTATTTTGGTCTGATGATATTGTATTTTCTAAGTGCATTCCTAAGTGTACTTAGAAAATGGATAAATGTAAAGATAATTTGCCATTTAGCTATCCCAGTTACGGCATAACAGCAGTGCTGGCTGACCTTGTAGTATTGATGTAGTTTTGTTAAGGTCACTCACAAACCCTTTCTGTGTATCATTGTGTTTCTCAAGCAACTGTACAATACTGTGGACCTAAAAACTCTGTTCTCTCTTAGGCCCTGCATTTTGCTTATGGACTCGCTGAGAGGCCCTTCCCGGTCAAATGTTGTGAAGACACTGAGGGAGTAAGTTTCATTTCTGGTGGTTGGGGTTTTGTTTGGTTTGGTTTGCTGGGGTTTTTTAAAAATTTTTCAAGGAATAAAAAAAAAAAAGTATTTTAAATTTGCATGCTCTTTTATCATAGATACTTAGAGGTGGAATGGGAAGTCAGGAAAGGCAGCAAAAGAAGCTTTTCCAAAGATGTCATGAAAGGTTCCAACCCAAAAGTGCCACAACAGAACAACTTCAGTGACTGTGGCGTGTACATACTGCAGTATGTGGAGAGCTTTTTTGAGGTATGTATGTTCGTGTAGCTATTTCTGTTTCCTGCAGCAGTCAAATATAAGCTGTAAAAATTATTACAATTATAAAAGGCTTCTAGTGTAGCTCTTATACCTGAGATTATGCATTATAAACTAATTTATACATAACATAAATGATAGCTTTTTGGAAAATAAACTAATTATCCTTTTTAGCTATACATACATATCAGAAATCGTAAGCCACGAAATTTTCGAAGAGAATCTTAAGAAAATACATTTAGAGTCTTCCTTTGTGTTCCTATGATGTGTACCCTTTCAAATTACTCAAATAAGAACTTGAGTTCAAAATCTAAACTAAAAATGTAGTACAAAAAGCTTGTTCTTTTTCCCCTAAGAACTGTGACTGAACAAATGTAACATGGATATAGCTTTTTTGGTTTGTGTTTGGTTTTTTGTTTTTTTTTTTTAACTTGCAAGAAAACAGGTACATGAGATTGTCGCAGATAAATGCTAAATCTTGTTTCCATTGAAGAAATTGGTTAAATGGTTACTTCAGCTGACTTGGTCTTCAAATTACAGCTTCTTTCACAAGTGAAGTCACTAGCACCTTCTGGTCTAAGTTGGGAGGGGAAATGATGGTCCATTGAGATGTTGCCTGCATAGGACACTTAACTCTCTTTAGAATCCGTGGTGCTTTAGAGCATTGTTCCTAAACTCTCCAGTAGCTAACTCTTTCCTGGGAAAGCTTGCAGCTGCTTCTCCATTCCTTAACCCTCCCCTCATTTCTACTTTACAGAAGAGCAGCAAGGCTTTCGCAGAGTGCATTCATGCAAATGGAAAGCAAGAGCTTTTGCTTTGCAAGGGAGTCCTTAAGAGCTTAGAACCATAGCCAAGTGCTTCCTGTTTTGTACTCTGGGGCTATGAGGAACAACCGAGTTTTAATGATCTTAACCTATTCCTTCTTGCACATTGATTGCTGAATTGTGTCAGGCTGAACCCCTTGTCCTGCCTGGTCTGGCAGCATGCAAAAACCTTGTCTAGGAGATAGGCACGGCACATAGATTTGTCAGAGAGCAAATCACAGGATATTCTAAGGAACACTAGTGGGGAAGGAAAGCCTGTGCTGGCCACAGAGTAGCTGACTGTCTTGAAGTTACTCAGCCAACAATTTCAGCTGCTGTCTATTTAGAAAATTGCCCAAAGACTCATTGTGCACCAGCTGTACAAACTTGATGAGGAGTGTGCAGTAGGGGTGCTTAATTTGATGTTTGCAGACTGTTCAGGCACATAGTTTTCTTCTTAGCAGATTTATTTTAAGTATCTTTTTAACAACAAGTGTTAAAATCATGATGTGTATTTTTTAAAACTTTGGTAGGGTGGGTAGTGTAGTGAGGAGTGCACCCTGTCGCCACAGGTACTTTTTCAGCCCTCCCTGTCCAGCTTTGGCCTGTGCCCTTCCCAGGGCTTGGCCACAGTTTCCCGGACATAGGGCCACCAGGGGCCGCCGTGGGGCCAACAGGGGCCGCCGAGCAGGGCCTGGCAGGTGCTGCACCCCTGCCACGGCTCCAGTGCACTATCAGCATTGACATCGTCCTGTGCAGAACATCACTAGTATTTTTCACAAGCAGCCTTGCTGGTGTTACCTCAGTGATGAATGTAATTCACCCTTAAATAACCCCGTTAACGGTGTAAACTGGAATATACAAAGGGAGGAATTTCTTCGAGAGAAAACACTATTCCACAAACTGTCTTTTGATTAGAGTGGAGTTGTTGTACAGTATCACTGAAAGGGCGTAGATAGTGTCTCATGATAATAATTCTCTTAATTATTTGAATGAATGATCCCTAGCAAGAAAACAGAACATAAGTATAAAAAATGCTGCTGGTAGCCAGGGACTTTGTTTTTTAGGGTGAAATCTAAAATTCACTTGTCTAGTTGTTTGTGGTCCTAAAGGTTATTTATAAGACCAGGAGTGTTTATTAATGGGTTCCTAATCTGCTCTAGATTTTGATGTTAGTCATTCTTAAAAAATGTCCCGTGTCTTTACAGTAATTTTCTCTTTTCTTTTTTTTTTTTTTTTTTTTTTAATTAGAACAATTTTGCACATTCATGCAGTCAAATGCTTTGTCTAAATGATGTAGCAAAAAGAGTAGAAGGTTTGGGCATTCTTACAATCTCTGTGATCCAGATGAATGTTACTCTTGTAACATACTGAAGCTTGATTGATTTTTACAATAATTTTACTTGTACAAAATACAGAAATTGTAGGAATTTTGTTCCATGCTGATAGAATGAAGTGAGGAAGAACGTACTTTTACTCACTACAGTTTTCTTCAATCTTTTAGGTTATAGCTCCTTACTTAATATCCAAATGACCTTTCTTTTCAGAATCCCATTTTGAGTTTTGAGCTACCAATGAACTTAACAGACTGGTTTCCACGCCCAAGAATGAAAACCAAAAGAGAAGAAATACGAAAATTAATCCTGAAGCTCCAGGAACAGCAGAACAAGGAAAAGAAGGGACAAAGAGACCCAAGTTCAATTTTGCAGGAAAAGACAGAACAACTTACCAACAGCAGCTCAGACTGAATGTTGTGTCTGTTGCATGTTAGCTCCACAATCAAAACGGAAATCTACATTTTTGTCTGCCCAGACTAAAGATTTGGCATATTCTCTGCTCAAAGTTACTTGGGAATGTTTAATGCCTGTATAAATGTGTGTCATAAAATGGTTTTAATTCCCACCAAGATGTTATTAAGTAAGTGAGTCTGTACATATGTTAATGAGGCCAACTTTTTCAGCATTTGTAATTACTTTTTTCCACTTGATAGGGAGCTTTTGTTATGTATTTCTGTTAATAGAAGTTAAATAGCAAATTCTAAACATAAAGCAAATAAAGAAAATATAGGATAAAATTGTTACCTTTTTCTTTTTCAGTAAAGTTGTAATGTTACAGGCTTAAGTAACACATAGGGAATTATTTGGTAGTGAGATAATTCATTCATATCTTGACCCTGTTTAGTTGCCCTTTACAGGATTATTCTGCTTGCGCTACAGACAATAATATGGGTAAGTGTCTAAATGTACCATGGCCTCAGAGAGGGTGATTCCCATCCTCCCAGTATCTAAGTGTAGGCGGTGTCATAGTTCATACGACAGCTTCAGATTTGGGGTTTTAAAAGATATGCATTGCAATTACCGTTCTACTCCGACTTTAGTGGGATGGGCTAGGGAAAGAGGGAGAATGCTCTTTGACCAGAGGTGACTCTTCAAACAGTATTATAAAAGTGGTTTCAATGAAGTGATCTTGAGTAATTCTATTAAACCATATTTTGTGGATCCCAGTTGTTGTACAGGTGTATTTTGAGACTTTCTTCATTATAAAATTGTATTTTGGTAAGTGTACTTGGAATAGCAGATTGCCCATATTACATTTTCTATGTTACAATTCTGAATGTTACATTCATATGTGCTTTATCTAAGTAATGAACATTTAAAAAGAAAAAAAGTGTATGATTACTATTTTTTGTAATATCCATGCAAAAAACCAAAATGCCAGTGTTCATTGCTTGCTTGTTTATTCTTGGCTTTAGGTAGCATCAGACTAATGTGGGGATTTGTTTGGATATTTCCAGTTTATTTTGATTTTACAACAATTTCAAATGCCATCGTTGCTTAAACTGCAAACATAGCCTTTTATCCGTGTTCTAGAAAAGCTTTGGCAGTCAGGTGAGGAAAGTAGGAGAAGGTTCATGGAATGGTATGTTATCTCCCGTTTTCTACTAATACAGATATCTTTGAAGGGAACCAGAAAGTGTCTCTTCCCAGGAAAGAATTTGTTTGGGGTAGAAAGGGATTTTCTATCCCTCCTTGCAGATAATATTTTCTCTCCTGATTTTTCTACTGGGAATGCCATTTACCATTTGCTTCTCCCAGAGAGAAGCAGCAGAGACTTCATTAGCTGAACTCTGTCTCCCTGGAGATTTATTTTTGTACACAACACCAAATCAAACTGAGTACTCCATGGTCTCCATGAGTTTTCATTCTTGCTAAACCCTGAAAACATGGCTGCTAATGCCATTACTTCCAGGGCATTCCTGCACAGAGGACTCTCTGTGACACCCTCTGTTTACAGATGTTCTCTCGCCAAGGCAGAGTGGTTGCACATAGAGCATAGCGGGCTGCTAGTCTTTTGAACAGATAACCCGTGGGATTTAGGAGAGCTCTTCATTCCCTCATTTCTCTCTTGCATAAACCCTGGGCCCCATGGAGAATATGTAAGCACCAAATACATGTGTTATGTTAGAAGGTGACTCCTGCACGGGCTTCTTGTTCAAAGTATTTGGGGGCAGTCTTGTGGACTACAAATTAAATACATAATATGTACACCTCCAAGTTGTCTCCTCCTTCAAACTTACCCAATATTCTTGCTATTGCTGAGGAAAATCAGGGATGAAATAGTTCCAGGTTGTGGAACTGCAGGGTCTTGTGTGTCTGGCTTTAGTGCAGCTGACATATTGGAATAGAAGTTTACACAAATGTGAGTAAATCAGCAATGGCTGGTAGAGAAGGAAGGAAAATGATGTCTTGGAAATAGAGGAGATACAATTGCAAATAGAATGTATTCCTTCCCAGTTCAGTCTTTCCCAAGGGTATGTTCTAATTGTATGGAATATATCCATATTTGATGAATTATAATAGTTTTCCTTTTTTTTAACTTACGTGATGCAGGTTCATATTTTGATGCTGTAGAACTATTTGGTTCTCTTGCTAGGAATGGCCTGGTGCTTCCTCCTTTTTCTTCCTCCTGTCTTCCCCTTCATTCTCCTTCCCTTCTTCCCTTTTTTCAAAGCTGTGAAGAAAGTGCTGGATTTACTATCATTTAATGTTAAAGGTGTCAAGATCTTCAGTCACAGCAAGCTACTATACATGTTAAAAATAGGAAACTTATTTTTTTAATAAAATGTGACATTAATAGAAAAAACCCTACAGAATTAAGAATGAGTTATTTAAAACCTTTCTGACTTGGTTTAACAAGCTCACTAGCACATGTGCTTGGTAAGTGTTTGTTCTTAACATAATGGTGGGCAATGGTGCAGTGTTTTGCAGTCTAACAAGTTTTACCAGTGTGTTTTCTGAATCAGATTTATTCAGTGGAATTTAGTGGGGTGGGGACTAGATATGTTTATTTAATAATTATATGACAACACATGCACTCTATGGAAAGTATATGTTGTATATTCCTTTAGAAGATTTAGGATTACAAATGCTTTAAGAGTAGCCTGACTGCATTCTGCAGTGTAAGGTATCAGGTGGCCACCTAATTAAATGTATCTGTTTGTATTGTTTTTCATGTTGGGTAGAATAACAGTTAGGAATTCTTACTAAAGTTTTAGATTACCTAGCATAAAAAATGCATGTACTTCTGGTGCACATTTGCAAGAGAGCTGCAAAAGCAGAAGAGACATCTAAGTAATCCCTTGTGGCATTTCTATTTTTCTTGCTTAAACTGAACACACTCTTCAAAGACCAGAGACTTCAAACAAAAGAACTATGTTGTTGATTTTTGGTTACATTCTTCTCTTGGAAGAATGTAACTTCCAAAACACCCAGTAAAGAAAGAGTGAAAAATCAAACAAGATTTACACCAAGATGAGGAAATCACGCTGTTGAAATTTTTTTTTTTTTAAATTTGTCTTTTATAACACATGAGTTAAGTAGAACATGTATGATTTTTAATTCCCATTAACATAGTACCTCTGGAAACTGGAAGTACTCTAGAACTACTAGATTTCTCTTATAAACAAACTGCAGCAGTTTTCTTAGTTTAGCAATCCACTGTAATTTTTTTCCCCTCAGATTTTAAAAGAGAATGTCATTTCAGTCACTGGTTAAAGCTTTACATTGATAACGTGATGGCTGGTATTTTAGAATGTGAACAGAAGTAGCTATAATAGTGCTTATTCTTCGCAGTCCTGATTCTTGAGGCCGCAATGATGAGAGGTACTGGAGTCTGGATAAAAGATTTTATTTTGGTATTTTATAACAGGCTTTCTTAAATGTTTTGTACTCAGTGCCCATAAAGAACCTCTGTGCAGTGACTTGGAATCACAAAAGTACTTCTCCCTAAGTCTTTTGACTCTTCCCATCTACTTCTGGAAATCAAAGGGGAGCTGATGTTACAAACCACAGCTTGGAAACAGTGAGGTAACAGCTGTTTTACTTATCTTTCGCCACCATATTTTTAAACCAAATCATTTCTGCTTAACTCCATCATGCCTGCTCGAACATGTGATGAAAGATGTCTGTTTTGTAGGCACCAGTCTGGTTAAGGGATGATGTAATCTGGAAGGTGATTGTCCTCTCTGTTGTGGTCTGTTGTAGTTTTCTGACAGACTTGGTTTTGCTTGCTTCTAACAAATTTGCATGTGGACTCATGCAGCCCTGTGGTTACTAAAGGAAACTGGCTAATGCACACCATACCTTAGGGATTCCTTACTCAGTTGTGAGAGTAATTGCTAGCTGCAGCCTAGATTCAAACAGCCAAGCTAGTCCTTTGCTAGATCTTTCTTTTTTCTTTCTCCTTCCTTTTGTGTTTCTCTGAGGCTCTCATAGTTGATGGTCCTGGGGAAAAGTAAGTAGGGCTATTTGTGATGCATGGTGCTTAAAAATACACATGAGCTACATGCATACATGAATATATGTGAACAAGGTTATCTGGATTTCAACGTATCCAGAATCTAGTAAATGAGACAGAGACTTGCCTCATCTTTTTTGTTGTTGTTGTTAGTCTTTTTCATCCCTCCTTATTTATTAGTTGTCAGTGCTTATTAGTTATTATCTAACTCTCTCAAGAGTTCTTTGGGGTATGACTTTACCCAAAATAATCATCAGAAGTGTGAGGAAATAAAAATACTACTTTTTTTAAATAAAAGATTCTTGTACGAGGAAACAACCACAGCAGTGAGGCTGAATGTACTTCCTAAGTAGATGGTTTATTTTAACAGAAGAGTCAAATCTGCATAGTACGTGTGTCCATTTGCACAATGTCATTGTTTTAGATGAAAGTTAAAAATTCCATTTTCAGGACCAGATTCTCTTTTACTGCAAGCTGACTAGAAAAGGTTAATGGGAAGCAGACTAGTTTGATTTAGCTAAGTATTTGTTCCCCCATAAGCCGTGAGGAGTCCACTTAGGGAAAAAGCACTGTGCTTCAGCCAGCCTGAGCTTCCTGCATGCAGAGTCTGTTTAGACTCTGGTCTTTAACCCAGAAATTGAAACATGTTAGGTTTCCCCAGTAGTTTAGTGTAGGGAAATTTATCAACTATTTACACAAAACTATCTCTCTAAACATATTTCTAACTTTTGCACATGGACTGATGTTGACTAAATATACTAAGTATAGCTAAATATACCGATGCCATCTCACATTAATTTGCAAACGCTTATGCAAACTTCTACCCACATTGTCCTCCAGATGTAACAGTTTTTAAAACAGGCTCTGTGACAGTGCCTGTTTACATCAAGTTTGTCCTTCCTAACTCAAATTTTGGAAAACTAACATTGTGTTTCCCATATCTTTACATGTATGTAAGAAGCGCAGTGGTAGCCTAGACTGGGACATTACTATATATTGGACCAAACCTATGACATTAGTTATAGGAACTCTAAGGAAATACTTAGTTGGGAATTTAAAGCTCTATGATCTACAGATCTAGGATCACAAAATAGATTGTGTTGGAAGGGACCTTAAAGATCATCTAGTTCCAAGCCCCCTGCTGTGGGCAGGCACACCTATGCCTTAGACCAGGTTGCTCAGAGCTCCATCCAACCTGGCCTTGATGAGTGCACTGTTTATGCAGCAGAATGAAAACAGAGTAATTATTTTAGTTCGAGGACTTCATATTTGTAGCTTCAGGCCTGGAAATTTGTTTCATGCTATGCAGTATATTCATTAATATGCCAGATAGTGTGTCGGTTCTGTAATACAAGAAAATCAGGCTAACCCCAAAAGAGCACTATTAAAAGCATGACACATTTGTCACAGAAAATGACACTAAATAGGACATAAGTTGTACTGGAATGCAAACAAATGGAATATATTTCTTACTTAAATGTTCCTCAGTTCTGAAACTTAAACTGCTTTGTAAACAATAGTGTAATAAGATCTGTCTGTTACAAAAGGGCAATAAAAGGCCGTGAGAAGTTGCACAGCTTACTCCCATCGTACAAGACCACCGAAATGCCTAGACTTCAAACAAAATTTGCGCTGCAAATGAATGTTTAGGCTCTAGAATCAAGACATTTTTAAACAAATGTCTGTAGTAATGTGTTGGATGTGTTTTTATGGACAGTTTATGATATTTAATTAAAAAATCATACAGCTCCCCCCCCACACCTCTCCCTGAAGCCAGGCCTAAACTAGGCCTTAGTTTTGCAAAGAAGTGGTTGCCGAATGAATTTATTAGTTAATTTTTGTGCTCTACACTTTACTGTACAGTTAACTGTTGTGAGATTTTCATTCTACTCTGCTATTCTCAGTCTTTCATACATGGTTAATGAATTTGAATGCACTATAGTTAGCCTTATTTCTGTATCTAAATTGCATCCCTTTGTCTTGGTTGTCTGTCTAAAGCAAGTAAAGTTAGTTCTCAGAGTCAAGAGAGGTTCCCTTTTTCATAGGAACATTGTTGAATTCAAGTGCTTTTTTTCAGATGCTAATTTTTTTCAGGCCAGTTAGAAGCTAGACCGGGTTACCTTGGCTGTGCTCTTACTCTGTCCACAGTCAGAGTTGCTTGATGTCATTAATTCAATTTTGCAAGTTGAGTGCTGAAGCTCAGGGAAGGAGGTTAAAAGCATTTTAGTTTAATTTAGCTAAGCTAATCTAAACTGCTGAAATTTTCAGTCCAGCTACTCTCACTTATGAGCATTGAAATGCTAGCTTAAAAAGATGCTTGTTGTTTACGTTGCTACTTGAGAGAAACAATTTTGTGTCTAGGAGAACTGTTTGCCTACACTGAAATTTTATTGACTTGAGATTATCAGGAGCCAGAATTGAAGTGAGTGTTTAATTCTGTTTTCCAGTTTTTGCTCTGTTCTTACACTTACAGAGTGCTTTCCACAGTACTCATAAAGAGCTATCACTTGATTTCCCTGGGTTTGCAAACTCTGGCAAATCTGACCCTAAGCATCTCAAGTTGAGCACCTGAAAACAAGAACATGGCTAATAACCACTGGAAAATATTTTTAAGTAACTTGCCAAATATTGGGTAATTTTCCTGTCGCAATGGGTTATGTGTTCGTGTCTGAAAACCAATATTTATTTAGATGCTTTAACAAAGATAATTTTTTCATTATCTTCTCATGGAATAACAGGAATCATATAGCTCATGGTTGTCTTTACTATGAAATTTTAAGTTCCCTAAACAGTGAGAGAAATGGTATCTGGAGAAAATACTACATGTGATCACATAGAATTTTGTATATGCAAGTGAACTAAATTGAGGCTTCTTGTACAGTTTAACAGGTTTTGGATGCTTCCTACCTTTCTCGTCCTTGTGTTTGCATTTTGCACATTTTGGTTTTCCTCACTTCCATTGTCAGAATGGGATGGTCACTCATAGAACTGATTCCACAAGTCTCATTTTTGTTACTCCATAAACATAGTATGTTGTAATTTTCTAGCTTACCTAGAGGAAAACATGAGACAAGAACTTGTTCTGGAGGTTCTTACAGATTTTCCCGAAGCACCACTTGTCCCTTGCTGTTTTCCCTCATTCCAAACCTGTATCAGATCCTTTCTGCACTGGTTCTTTCCCCAGTCTCTCTTGGCTCTACATCTGTCAATCTTTTATCATGTCTCTAAGCTCAGTTCTTCAGTCTACATTCCAGACAAATGGCCACTGCTGTCTTTATCCTCCATGACCTTGCATTGCCAACTTCATCAACAGAGACACTTAGGACATCTAGGCTGGATGAGCAGACAAATGTATTGAGCAACGGCTGAGCATCTAGGCCTAGAGGGTGGTGATCCAATGTCCAGTTGGAGACTGGTAACCAGTGGTGCATTCCAGGGTTGAATACTGGCACTACTGTTGAAGGTCTTTATTAACATCTGGATGATAGGGCACAGGGTTCCCTCAGCGAGTTTGCAGGTGATACAAAACTGGGAGGACAGGCTGATACACTGAAGGGCTGTACTGCCAGAGAGGACCTCAACAGACTGGAGATGTGGGCTGACAGGAATCTTCAAAGGGAAACACAAAGTCCAGCCCCAGTGGGGAACAACTGCAGGTACAAGGGCCTGTTGGGGGCAAGTTTGTTGGTCAACAGCTTTGCAGAAAAGGACCTGGGGGTCCTGGTGGACACAGAGTTGAATATCAACCAGCAATGTGCCCCTGCTGCAAAGAAAGCACTGAGTATCCTGGACTGCGCTGGGAAGAGTCACCAGCACGTTGAGGGAGGTTCCCCTCTACTCAGCACTGGTCAGGCCACACCTGTAGTATTATATCCAGGTCTGGGCTCTCCAGTACAAGAGGGATATGGTCATAGAGAGAGTCCAGTGAAGGGCCACAAAGGTGGCTAAGTGACTAAAGCATTCCTCCTATGAGGAGAGGCTGACAGAGCTGGAAGTGTTCAACCTGGAGAATGGAAGAGTCGAGTTGGAATCTCATCAATGTGTATCAATACCTGAAGAGAGGACACAAACAAGATGGAGCCAGGCTCTTTTCAGTGTTGCTGTGACAGGACCAGAGGCGGGAGTACTGCTGTTCCAGATGTGCTGTTCCAAGAGTGAAGATACGGGGGGTGAGGCCAGCCCACAGCTAACACTCATCAGAAGTTCATAGCTTTGCTAAATTTGGTTGCATTGCAAGACTATTGGCAAAAGGCACATTTCTGGCATAAAACACAACTCGTTTGCCATATGTAAATCTATGCTAGAAGTCTGCAGGGAACTTTCTTCCAAAGCTTAATCGCTGCTACTGTTCTTTAACAGTGTGAGCAGAACCCTTTTAGCTACCATTCAATTTGCATCAAATACCTAATTTGGAAAATTTTACATTGAGCAGCTGAAGCTTATTGAAGGTATTATAAGCAACTGAAAATCAAATACAGCCGTGATTTTATACCTCCTATTTTTCTGGAATAATTGGAGTATTCTTGCAGTTCCTAGAACAGTTTGTGAACACATAGGTGATTCAGATTATTAGCAGATTTAGTAACCAAGTCAGAACCAGACAATTTGGCACTCTCTGGGCCAAATAAGCATGCCAAGAAAGAACGTCATGCTACAGTGGGTGTTTAACTTCTCAGTGAGTATTGCCTTATCTTGTACTAAAAGTCCTACCACAAGGGGTTGAAAAGCTGGCTGTGGAATCTTAAGTGTGGGTGTAAAGCCCAGTTTAAGGGCTGCTCGCCAGCAGGAAAGCACTCGGTGAGGTTCAAGATAGTCCAGCTAGTATACATATGGGGAGGGTACAGGGAGGCAAGTTTAGTCTGCTTTTGGTAGTGTTCAAGTGCACATGTAACTGCACTGCAAAGAGGTAGAGAGAGATGCTGAAACAATGTGCTGCTTTGGCAGCCTATTTTTCTGACAAAGTGTTCTTTCATGCAATAATCAGTGGTCCCCAGACAAGTCTGTTGAGCTGTTTGCCCAGATGGATAGCAACAACAGAGTGGATCAGCATCTTTGAGAGGGGATTTATTCAACAAGAAATCTAAATTAAACTCTCTCTGTTCTGTATGATAACCCCACAGTGACATGTGAAGGCTAAACAGGAGGTGCCTGCAAGAGTTTTGCAGAATTTCATTCCTGCCTTAGCAGCATTAGCAATTGTCCTTTTCAGCCTAGTGGCATGTATTTCATATACTTTTTCTTGCTTGTTAAATCATTGTGAAGAGTAGGAGAGCTACAGCTGGACCCCCATATTTTGTGAATTAGATTATTGCCAGACCTCCTCTGGTTCCTGCCCAAAGGGGTGTTAGAATTTCAAGGGAATCACTTTTTCCTCTTAAACTTTTCTTTCTCAAGGCTGGCTCAAACCTTAAAGCTAAAAATGCTAAAATGAAATGTCTGAAATGGGATGAAAGAAAAGACCTCATGGTACGTTTTACAGGGCACAATTATTTAGGAACACACTAGATGAGTGGTGGCCTTTACAGAAAGATTTACAAATTAATGAATAACCTCCTAGAATTCCCTAAGAAAGGCTCCACTTTTCTAAGTGTGAGAAGCTTTCAGCGCCATGATATACCGAATCCATACTGAAGTTCATTTAACTGCAGATGAGTAGCCTCTGCTCCAGGAGGGAGGGACAGCCCTGTGCCTGACATCTACAGGTTACCTCTTTACTGCAGGCTACTTTTGGTTTTTTTCAGATGAGTCTGTGATTATTTTATCGACAACTGCTGTTCATCACCATAAAGGAAAATCCATATAGGTGATCACAGAGTGCACCAAGGGGGGAGTGGAGGCAAGAAACATTAAAAAACCCCCAACTGTCTGGTAATTATTATTGTATGTTATCTGTGCGGCTTTTACTGGGTTCTCACTCCTACACTAGAGCTTCTCGTTCTCCAGATGAAGTATCTAAACCAGTGGGGCCCATTCTACTTTTAAATATGCATGAGAGTGGGCCCATGATATCTTTGTCAGAGAGAAGCTTCAGCAGAAACAAAAGAAAAGTCTTTCCCCAGAGACACGGGGCATGTTTTACCAGGAATGGAATCAGTCTTCAAATACTGGGATGACTCCAGGAATATCTTCCAGCTACCCTGAGGTACTGCAATCTCATTTTCCTGTCATCATTTGTGTTTATAGAATGAATCAGCTCACAAAAGTAAAACAAAAAGCAATGGACTTCAGTCAGAAGGATCACAAGTTCTCTAGTCAGGGATTCCCCTTACCTCCTTTCATGCTATTATCTATGCAAGCTTAGTTCTCTGGAGCTACCCATAATTCAAAATAATCTATTTGCTTAATTGAATTATCCTTTAAGGAGAGGAAATTGAAAAACAGGACCAGTCCAAGTGACTTAGTCCCAGTCAAAAACCAGAGCTTCAGAAAGAGTCACACATCTCGCTAGGGGTGAAAATGCAAAACCATCAACCTTCCTTAACTAACACATCAAAGAAGAAAGTACTCACCAATTGAACTTAAACGGGAAGACTTTAAATAGGAGCTCTTACCTTAAAACATAACGTCTTTAAGTTTTTTGCAACTTGTATGAAGCTGTTGAAATACAGAAGGCCTGTGGAAATGTTGGAATATTAAAAAAATTAGGTGTAGTCAAAATAGATATTCATGTAAACTCTACTGGAAAGAGAGTTAAAAAAGGATCATTTCACTACTGTCAAAATCAGAGAGTTGCGTATGTGCACATAACACTAGAGGAAAGGGAACAGATAAAGTAAGACATTTTCAGTAAATAATTTACATGATAAGGAAATGGAATGGTGCTTATCTAGAGTAAGCCTGCTCGGAAGGAAACCAAAGGTTGATCCTGAAAGGAACGTCATCTACTACTGCCAAAATCCCAGCAAATTTTCTTGTTCTTTCTCTGTCTCTGAACATAAGCTGCTAAACCTTGAGCCAGTTAGAAATGTTCTTTTGCAAACATATAAGCATGCTATTCTTTATCCAGACAAATAACAGATAAACTGTGCTGGCAGCTACAGTAGCCACATTTTCAAATTCTGCATGGGTGATTCCAAAACAGTTCTAATAACAGTGAGTTTAGGTTTAGGTTTTTTCCAGAAAATAATTGCAAAAATATAAAATCATTTTAGGAAGTATCTAAGTGCGAAACTAAATAACAGTTAGGAAACTCCAAGAGTTGATGCTGGCAAGCTGTGAGGTATTTTAACATGACAACATTACACAGAACACTGTAATTACATCGCATTCATATATGCTTAGAGTATGCCAACAAAGCATGTAAAGTAAATGAACTTCTGGCCTCATTAAGTCATTGGCTGTGACTTAACTTAGTGCCCATGAACACCCTTACAGGCAGAACTTTACCCATTACATGAGATGTGTAAAACAGGATAATTCACTGGGAAATCCAGCTAATACCAATATGATTCAAACACAAGCTTTCTGTGTGGAGAGATGGATACAGCAAAGGCTTGTAGTCAGTGTCAAACCTGTAAACTTAACGCTTGAGAGGAGCCATTTCAGGGGTGAGATTTCTAGCCATGCAAGTGTGAGAGGCCTTTACCTTTTTTTATATTGAATGGTCTGAATTTTGATCCACTGAATTATACATATGAATTCACTTTCATTGAAATGTAAATATCCAGGACATTGTATGATATTTTTTGAAATGAAAAAATACATATCTTCTCAGGGTTTTCTGGTAAGTTACCAGGGGTCCTTTACCTGCTCATCCTTCCAAACTACCCTTCATCAACTCTGACAAAATACAGTGGCTCATACAATTAACACATAGTTTTAAAAAATATGTGGCAACTTTATTGACAGAAACTGTTTGCTATAATCCAAAACAACCTCGATTCATATTAAAAGATTCAATTTTCATATCTGGGTGATCAAAGACACTTTGGACCTCTGGAATACTGTTAATTCTCTGCAGCAGGCTACAGCAGAGGCATGTTTAAGAACCCTGTTAAAATGTATTGGTGATCTTTCTGTCTTTGGAATGCTCATGGGATTCCTGGTAGACTATCCAGTATACAGTGTTTGCACATTTAAGACCACATCTGCTGACAGACCACATCTGTGCCTTGCAGCTTGTGAATGGATGCTCGTCCTCTGCTGTTTCCCCCAGCTTGGCACACTGACATGCAGGAGTAACGAGATGATGATGCTAAAGGCACTCTGTTCTCCCTCCCAACCTCAAACTGCATCTGTTCCTCATACAGGTATTAAGCAAAAACTGGTTGATGGCTTCAACACCTCTGCACTGTTCCTGGTGTTCTGGAAAGTCTTGGTTAGACTGAAATTACAAAGGGTTGTCCAATATTCCTAGGAATGAAACTCAAAATGCTTCTTGCCTGCCTTTATACATACAGGCAAGGGGTACAGTAAAACATGTTTTGCCTTGTTTTCTCTTTCCCCTTACCCCTGCTCTTTGCTAGGTTGAAGCTCTTGCTCTCAGATTTCACTTGTGAGTTTTCCTGTATTTTCCCAGAAGATTTACAGAACAGATGCTGCTGTGTCCTGGATTATTTTTAAATTTCCCAGGGGAAAAAAAAAAGGGAGAGAGTAAAGACATGCTCTTCCCAATGAGGGAGCAGCATGTCAAATGGTGAGAGTGCTCAGCACTGCCTGGCTTCCACAGCACTGGGGATCAACTGGCTTGTTTAGACTCAAAGTATTTTATTGACCAATTCCTGACATTACATCCTGTTCTGCTAACAGAGGGGGTTTTATCCAGTCAGCAAATTTACATTTTTATTTACTTATCCATTCAGGTTTTTTAAACAGATAATAATTATCTTTATCTCTTTTTTTATGAATAAAAGTAAGGTTGACCATACAAAGTACTGCCCTGAAAGGTAATGCCAAATACAAGCTCCCATTCTCTGGAAGTTATACAATATTTTGATTTGTCGAAATTGTTAAACATTCCTAAATTATGTCAAGGTGAAGATGCAACTGTCAAATTCACCTTACCACTTTGCAGGTATGTTTTAAAAACCAAAACAAGCACATAGCACATTTCAGGAGTCATAGGAATGTTAATCTGGACACAGGATTTAACTCCACCCATGCTCTGCCCAGGATGTAGGATTACTCATGCACTTCTTGTATTTCCATGTGGGCATCCATACTGTACTTGACAGAAACCTCTGAGTTTCTCTAGGTTCTCCCTAGAGAATCCTCTGGATTTTCTCTTTGTCCTCTAAAAGAGGCCAAGGCATCTGATCTACATCATATCGTATCTACAGGGGTAGATACGGCTGGAAGGAAATTGTTTATTAGCTAGAGCCTGTACTCACAATGTCCCTGGTGTTATCCAAACACTCAAAAAGGATACCGTGAAACACCCTCTGCCTAAAGAAAGATAGCGAGGCTGCAAAATCAAGGAAAACGTGAAATTTTGACGTATGAACTGATTTGTCTCCCCTTGTCAGCAAAACACATAATAATTATCAGGTGGAGAACAAGGAGGCTTTGCAGATGCTGTCAGGGCATTGTGCCACTCCTGAAGCACCGTGTGGAGAGAAGCAAAGTGTTTACAGGAAAGCTGACAAACCAGCTGGCGACACCAGGAATGAACCGTGGCAAGGCCAAGGGACAGGGAGGCGACGCTGAGGTGCAGCCCGGCCTGCCGGGGAGGGGCTGTGGGTGCCCTCAGCGCTGTGACACGGCGGCTGAGCAGGATGCAATGCCGCCCGCCCGGGCCGCCCTCACACCGGGCTGGGCGGCCGGGAGTGGGCAGGTGCTAGGGAAATCCCGCAGAGCCGCAGTGGGAGCCGCTGGGAAGGCGGGCCGGCACCGCTTGCGGGAGATACAGGCGGGCCGGCATGGGGCGAGCGGTTCTGTTCTGCCTCTGAGCAGCGGGAATGGCCACGGTGTGCACCGGAGAGGGCAGCACCCTGGGGACAGGACAGGGCGCCTGGGGCACGAAGGGGCTGGAACAGCCTCTGCCTGCCGAGGCCTGCGCAGCAGGAGAGCCACCAGATGCTCGGCACCTCTCTGTGCGGGGCGATGGTCAATGCGCAAAAAGACAACCCCAGGACTGACCGTTCAGTACCCGCGTCGGTAAAAAATAAAGTAAGAACCCCGACTTCTCCCGGAG